>CAMKVN010000829.1:0-23435 GCA_946474995.1 Funneliformis geosporum
TAGGTTAAAACTAATTGCAACATAAGTTGCAACATTAAAAGTTGCAACATATTAATTACAGTTCTCATCTTTAGTTGTAATTAATACACATATATAATGAAAGGATACAGTTAAAATTTGGGGTTTATTTTCTAATTCTAATGAAACAGATTCCTATCAATTTTGTGTAAAAATGCTATAATATAATTTTTGAGCAACATACCCAATTTCTAAAAGGTTTAAAGTAAAGCAACATCTTTTAAACATTGCAATTATTATGAATAACTTAACATTCAGAAATGCAATTTTTATTTAATAAATATCTACTAAATTTTATTATAATTTATCAATCATTTTAATCAGATTATCAATTAATAAAAAGTTTAATTTTATAATTTTAATTATTAAATTTTTAATATAATAATATAAAATTTCAAAGGTAAAACTTATTTGTCAGGCCAAAATTATATAATAATGTGATATATATAATTGTATATAAATGTGATAAATAATTTTAACTTTTGAAAAATTGTTTAAAAATGTAAATTTCTTGTTAAATGCAATTGGTATAGTAAAACCAGTATTGTTTTTTTGTTACAATAGATAAAACTGAAATATTATTAATATTCAAATCATATTTGCTATTGATTCTTATGCAATTTTGACCATAATCTCATGCATTTTTTAACTAAAATTCATCTGATAATATTAATTGATAAAATCTTTAAGATAAATCTTTTGGAAAAGATATGTTTGATTATTAATAATATCATATATAACCTTTGGTTTTAAATTTTAAATTATTAGATTATGTAAAATTGTCTAAGAATTAACATGATCTTTTAATCTTTTATCATTTCTGATAACCAATTGTTTTAATTTGTTATCTGTATAAATAATTAGTTAATGCTTAAGAAAGAGTTTCTTTATTAATACTATTCATTGATATTATTAATTTTGATTTAATTCCTTTAGCACTTTTGTAATCAGTTCTTTTATTTAAAAGAAATTATCTCTAATACTTTTTATAAATTTAACCTTTCAACTTTTGGAGTTGAATTAATTATTATATTTAAAGGAGTATAAATTCTATGTACTTCTATTAATAAAGAATATGAAATAGTTATAGAAAAAAGGTAAATTCCACTTTAACTCTCACTTGACATAGATGCATATCTTGATAATTTTTAAGTCCATTAGAAAAATCAGAATTTCTACAATCTTCTTACATTTACCAATTAATTGACAACTATTTCCATATCTAGAACAATACATAATCCAAGACCAACATAACCTATCTCTTTTCTCTTTAGCATTTATTTGCCTAAGAAGTTCATGTCCTTCTGATATTAATATATCATCAATTCTGTTTGTAAGAATTGTTTTACCAACTTTGGTCATCTATTCTTCAAAATCCACATCACTTTCAACTCTTTTAACATTAATAATTCCTTCTTTTACAAGACCTGATATACTGTCTACTTTGACATTTTAGGCGCCTATTTTTTAACAAAGGATGATTCTCTGCAGCTCTACCAAAAGGTACTTTACAGAATTATTCTCAGTGTATTGTATATACGTAGAATAGTCTTGCATTTTATAAATCTGTTTAATTTTAAATAATTAATCAACAAACAATAGGTTAAGGTACTTTTCAACATATAACTCATGCAAACGTGTCACTATTTCTGCTAAACTATCAAAACTTCAATTAGCTACAAGTAAAGATTGATAAAGATAATTTATCAAAAAAAAAGGGCTCTGATAAAAGAACAAATAATATTCCATTGCAAGATATTCACCACAAAGTTTGCGTAAAATTATTTAATAATTTATTTGTGTAAAAAAGCTACGTTAATTTACAATTAAAATTAAAATTTTAATATTTATTGCATTTTAATCTTACATTATCAAAAATTAAAATGCAATAAAAAATTAAAAAATTCTCAGCCCCATTTTCCTAGCAAACCTTCCATATTTTCAAATTATAAATCACGTGAGTGCTAGACTTTATTTTATAATCAGCAATGTATTAGTTGTATTAAATTCATTCATTCCACTAATTTCGCAATGTCTGAATACAGCAAGAAGGTATTCCGTGATAATTTACAAGGTTTGGATGCGGTAAGTTTTTAATAGAAGTTTTACCTATAATATTTGTTAAATAACATTAGTGTATATTTTTTTTTAGTATACTCGACATAAATTATTTATGAGGGATTATGTTAATTTTTATGGACATAACAGTCAACCGTCAAATGTAGAGACAAAGACAGAATTTGACATTTTAAAAGAAAATCATAAGTAAGTTAACGATTTAAAATTATTTATTTTTTTTTTAAAAAAAAAAATAAATAAAAATTGTAATTAATATAGTAATAATAATAAGATTTCTTCGAACGGAAGAAGAAGAAGAAGAAGAATTAAGTTGGGAACAACGTGTTGCAAAAAAGTATTATGATAAATTATTTAGGGAATATTGTATTGCTGAATTAAAATATTATAAGGAAGGGAGGGTAAATAAGAAAAAAATTTTGATCTTTTTATCTTCAAAAAAATGATAATTATTATGAAATAAATAATACGATATAATTTACAGATTGCTTTGAGATGGAGAATTGAAAAAGAAGTTATAACAGGAAAAGGTCAATTCATTTGTGCATCAACAAAATGTTCAAATACAAGTGAATTAAAATCTTGGGAAGTTAATTTTGCTTATATGGAAGATGGAGAAAAGAAAAATGCTTTAGTTAAAATTAGATTATGTCCAAAATGTTCTGATAAATTAAATTATAGTAAACAACATCCAGAAATTAAAACTGAGAAAGATGAAGTTGAGTTAGAAGAAAAAGAAATTGAACAAGAAACGAGACATGAAAAGCGAAAAAGAGAAGTTTATGAAAGTAGTAATAGTGACAAAAAGAAAAAACGTGAGAGTATTTCAGAGAGAAGTAATAAGAAACGGGAAGGTAATTCTAAAGATATCGAAAGACAAAAATTAGGTAAGAGTCTTCAAATTTTAAAATATTTTACAATTAATCTTATTTATTAAATATTATTTTAATAGTTGATAATCATCCTGACGATTTATCTGGAATAGTGAAAATAGAGAACTTTGATGAGTTTTTTACCGGATTATTTGTTTAAAACGACTTTAAGGAATTTGTTTTTTTTTTATTTTTATGTAATTTCGCGAAATAAAAAAAAAAATTTAAAAAAACGATTTGGATGTTGAAGCTGGTCAATTTAAAATGAATATTTTGAAGTTGAATTATTAAAATGATTTGAGATTTCATTATATAAGCGAGACACATTTTTCAAGCCCTAGATTTATTATTATTAGCACATATTGGCCATTCGAACCATCACCACCAGGAAATCCAAATAGGAACAGTTTCGCAAAATTTTTAGTATATTTGGTTTGCAATTTAATTATTTGCGTTCACCCTTATCATATACAGCAATTACAATAATAATAATAGCAAAAGAAGAAAAAGAAAAAAGAAAATACAGATGGAGAAGATAAAAACTCATGACGTCAATGTGAAATTAAAATTAACAACATTTAGTAAACTATGGTTAGCCGAAGCGTACGTTGCCCCGTGCATCAAAATAAGTTAGTAAGGAGTATAATGAGAAGAATGCGACGAATAAACAATGAAATTGTTAACTTCTCTGCGTATCATGACATTTGGACCTCTTCTAAACGACGAGCCAGAGCTTGATTTTGGTCCTTATATTCTTGCAGAGTATTCATACTTTTTGCGGGAGAAGTACTTACCATACCAGTAATTAATTCCTTGGAAGAGAGGACAGTCGTTCCAAAGCTTCTAACAATGCAAGTATTTCCACATGGTACCTCGTAAGCAACAGCAAGGAGAAAGTGACTTGGCGTTGAAGGGCCTCCGAGTACAATTGACAAAAAAGTCTTGAGCGTTGAAACTTAGTCATGACGAAAAAGTAAAAGGTTGAAAAGTGGGAAAACTATAAAATTTTTGATGATGAAACTAATCGTGTTGATTTTCATTATTAGCGAATTATATTACAATTGCTCCAAATGATCGGCAATCCGCTAACTGCGCTATTAAAAATTTTATTAGATTATCGATTAATCTGAATTCTAAAAAAAATATTTATATTTTCTCTTTTTATTTTCATTCATTTTTCGATTTCTCAAAAATGTTTACTCTTTATGTATGGGGTTCAGGTTTTGATCTACCTTCAATTGATCCAGGTTGTTTGACAGTTATTTCTTATTTTCAACTTTTTGTCACAGAAGAATGGTGTATCATTGAATGTAACAACCCAAACTTATCTTGGACGGGTACTAAGCGGTTTGGTTTTTTTTTAGTTTCTATAGTACGTTGTAAAGTATTAGCTTATCAAAAGTGACTCTCAATTTCTGAAGGTGAATTACCAGTTTTGAAAGACGGAGTAGAATGGGTTACAGGTATAAATAATATTATTAAATATATGAAAAGAAAGAGATTCGACGCTGACGAACATTTGACTAGCAGACAAAGAGCTGATAGCTTGGCGCAAGTATCTAATTATTATTATTTATATTTCTTACTGATATATTTACCGAATTTCATTTGTTTCTTATATAGATACTCTTCCTTTGTTGAAAACGAAATTTACGATTCTTTGGTAAGTTTAGTTACCCCATTTTAATTCAAAATGGTTGCTATTAATATTATTTACTTTAAAGGTTTATTTATTTACTTTAGCTATATTTATGGTTCGCGGACACGAAAAATTTTATACAAGCAATCCGTCCTCTTTATGGAAGACTCCTCGCCTTTCCGATTAATTATTTCATACCTGGTCAAATGCGGGAGATTGCTAAATCAAGATTAGAAAAATATGGTATTGTCTCTGTTGGAGATCGAGATTTTCTTGTGGACAAGGACCTAGAGGTTTGATTTTTTTTTTTTTTTACAACATTTTATAACTGATGAAGCTGATTTATCATAATTTTATATAGATGTATAAAATTATAAGGAAATCTTATGATGTATTGTTGAATAAAATCGGAAATGAGGAGTTTTTCCTTGGAAATAAGTAAGTTATTATTCTTATTTTTCTGAGTAACATTTATACAATTTATTAATAATATACGCAATAAATAGACTTTCCACACTTGACATAATGATATATGGACATCTAGCAGTTCATCTATATTCGGATCTACCAAATCCAAATTTAGCTATTATTCTCAATACAGAATATCCTCGGCTTGCAAGGTTTTGTGAGCTCATGAAAAATCGACTTTCTGAAAGTGAGATCGTAAAATTGCCGGCAAATGACCTTCCATCTGTCTTCACAGGAATATTCAGTTCTCCACGCACATGGTTTAACAACACGTTCTGGAGAACTAGGAACGTAGAAAAAATGCCAGAAAAATCTCAAGCTGAAAAGGATTTTGAGAGAAAAAGATTGATATCTATTACTGGAGCAGTTTTATTTATGGTCATTTATGTAGTCTGGAATGGAATCATCAGGATAGAATTTACTGATGTAGATAGCGAAGAAGAGGAACAGGTTGAAGAAACAGAAGAGAATGACGATGACGATGAAGAAAATGAGTAAAAATTGAGCACATAGAAATCACAGAAAATCAGTGATGTTTTTAATAAAAATTTTCCTTTGATTAATTCGAAAGTAATAAAATTAGTCATTTTAAGGTATGTATTGTTTTTGTATGTTTAAAAAGGTATGTTTCAAAAAAAAAAAAGGTCGGTATTTTAAAAGAATAAATAAATGGGCGATGAATGAAAAAAAAGGGAAATAATTAATTGTTGTGAAAGAAAAGCCAATTAAACACGAATTTAGTTAAATAGAAATATTATTTCTTCAATAGATGTTTTCGCTTAATATAAGCAAATTCTCACACTAAATACGTTCCAGGCCAGGTTCATCTATCCAATTAATGATGGTGTCCATGACCTTTGTCTTCACTGCCAACGAAATCAAGTTTGAAGACTTGACCGCATTCAGGGCACCTGTCAAATTCATGATTTTTATCGACACATAACCAAATTGTTTCATGAGAATCAACGGGGAAACCTATTGAATAATCATTTTTTTAAATGTTTTAATAAATTATATAATTAAAAAATTCGAAATGAATATGACATAACATACCAGAGCAGCCAACATAACGTATAGTATCCACACTCTTTACCATAATAGGACTCTTTTTCGTACCAATAGCAGTAATTTTCAAACCGTCAATATCAAAGAGTTCCTTGCCTTCTAACTTAGCAAGCAATTCAGCACGTTCTATACCGGTAGCTTGTTCAATATCATCGGGAATGGTACCAGGCTTTGCACCGGGTCCAATCATGCTACTATTCAATTCTAAATCAAAATTTCGAATTAATTAAAATATCGGATTCTCTAACAGTATAAATTTGAAATTTCCGCTCACCTCCAAGACGAGGTCCAAGAACAGAGAAAGACCTAACTACTGGTTGCCTAAAAACGCTTTTAGCAACCAACAGCCTAGCTGAGCCAACTGTACGACGAAGTGCTGAAGATAACATAATTTAAAGAAAAGGCAAATTTTTAAAGGATTGAATAGTATTATCTCTTTTTTTTTTATTTTCATGATCATATCGTGGTACCGTCAGACAGACATTTGACAGCTGCGCCACATATCACACCAGACTAGAACCGTGCCACTCAACGTTCATTTTGTGGTGGAAATTGCTAAATTGCTAAACATACAAATATTGCAGGCTTCAGTAATAAGACAATTTCAACCATTTTAAATATCCGAAATTAATAGATAATTAAATTTACACTTATTTTCTTCGAAAATATTACAAAAATTACATAATAAATTTTTACATTTAATCACTAACTGTGATGGTCTATAAACTATATATGATTAAAAAAAGCTTATATTTTTTAAAAGTTTATAGCAATTATAAAAACATAAAAATGATAAAATCTATAGTAATAAGAATTCTAACATAGATAATTTGTATTATTATACATAAAACTATACTATTACAAAAGAAACAATAAAAAAAGAATATTCTATAAAAAATACTTGTAAATAATTAATACAATTAAATTATCTTAATATAAATTATATGAAAGTGTTGGCAGTAAAATTATATTATGGATTATATGATTTATTATATTTTATGACTTGATTTTACTGAAAACATCCTTATATAATAAATAAAAAAGATAAAATTATAATCAGATTATATTTATTATAGTAAAATCATATTTAAAAATTTTATATAATTATTTAAGTTTAGCAATATAAAATTTATTTATATATTTGTTAATATTTATTTTTATAACATATTAAAATAACAAAGTAATATTATTATATATTTTTAAATCTTAAATTTAAAATAATTAAAATAATTAATAATTCGATCAAACTAAATTTAGTATAATTTAAAATTTAAAATTGATTTTGATTGGCTGGGTCTAATCATTCATTTCTTTAATATCCCATAATTTTAGTTCATCTCCCCATTAGAACAAATTTGGAATTATAACAATTACAAAAATTCTTTATCGTCATTGATTGTTCTTTAAGGATGGCTTTGATTTTAGTTTATTACTCTCATCGAGATCATTGGCTTTTTATAGTGAACATATAGCAAAAAGAGGAACAAGTTGGGTGAAATTGATTTATTTCAAATGATTTTTGACCTTACAGTTCTCTCGACATTTAATAATATTATTATTATTGACTTTGAATATATTATTTGTTTATTTATTTAATAGCGACTGTAAGTAATATTTGCTTATAATATCATTAAATTGGTTTATTAAGTGAAAAAAGATTAATTATTTTTTATTATTATTAAAATTATTAATGTTATCAAAAGATGTAATTATTTATCTTCTTCCATATTTTCGTCATCTTTACTCATTTTTGCCAACAAATCATTATCATCATCCCTTACTTCAGAAATAACCTTGAAAATTTCACCCCTTTCTTCACAAATTTCAGAGGTGCCAATCTTCGCGAACGCTTCTTCACTACGATCCATAAGACGAATTAAATCTGCTTCCGGAATTATTTTATCGCCATGTTCAGCTAATTGTACTTTTTCATTATCCTCTGCGGCAAGAGTTTCCGCTAATTCCCTTAAACTAGCAACAGTTACTTCTCTTGAAGTGGGAAGCTTGAATTTTCCTTTGTGGATAACAAGTTTTTCCAACTTTCGTTTTGCAGAAGCCTTTTCTATGATCTTAGTTTCAACCGTATTTGCGGTAACCAATCTATAAATTATAACTGGTTTTGTTTGGCCGATACGATGAACACGGTCTTGCGCTTGTAAATCCATTTGAGGATTCTATATACACATATATATATATATTAAAAAAAAAATAAAAAAACAAATTTTGATTCGAGATTAAATGCTAATGATTTACCCAGTCACTATCATATATGATGACTGTATCCGCTGCGGTCAAGTTAATGCCTAAACCACCAGCTCGCGTGGATAAAATGAATAGTCTGATATTTGGGTTCGTATTGAAATCTTGAATCTAAATATGAAAAAGCAAAAAAAAAAAAATTAATAACTTTTGATAAGTTTCAATTCTTTTCATTATCGGTAAAATTAATACCTGTTGTCGCCTAGTTTCTTGGCTTACACCACCATCAATTCTGCAAATTTCCCAATTCTTGAAAGTAGTAGCCCAGTCTTCAATGATATCAAGCATTGTTGTAAATTGGGAAAATATTAATACTTTATGATCGCGTTCAAATAGCTCATGGAGCAATTTTTCCAAAAGCATCATTTTTCCGGAGCTGGCTATCAATTCCTCGGAAATTAAATATTGTTCCGTTTCTGGATCAATAGGCCAGTCGAAAAGGTATGGATGATTACAGATTTTGCGTAATTGCATCACAACGTTTTGTAGTTTCATTCCATTGATAGTTTTGACTAAATTAAAATAAAGCAACGAATGAAATTAAACTATAAATATTTTCATAAACTTGAAGAACCAATAACAAAAAGTTTTCTTACCGGCTTTCATGGTCTTTGATTTCTTTTCGGCATTAGCAGCCATTTTCGCTGCTTCCTCCTCATCCATTTTAGGGGAGGACTCCTTCTTTTCTTCCAGAGACTCGAAATATTCGTCATCAGTAATTTCTTTATAAGATAAATGCGTCCTTCCGCGAAGTCTTTTCTTACGTTTTCGAAACGAATTAGAATCCGAATCCTCTTCGTCTTCGGATGAGTCTATCGTTGACTCACTTCCTAGATATACGAATAATTATGAGAATGCATCGGATCAATTAAATTATAACATATTCAAAACTTACCACTATCATGTCCTGTAATTCCCATTTCGTTTTCAACCTCTTCCACCTTCTTGGCTAATAAGAATGGGCGAATGTTTCGAGCCACGATAGCATCGTATATTTCTTTTTGTTGTCTTGATAAAGGAGCATATAAAAGGTATTCTTTCTTCTTGGGAAGAGAATTTTCCACTATGTATAAAAATTTTTTTTTTTAGTCTGATGGTTTGAAACTCTTTTAGTCTATTAAGGAGCTGAACATATAAAGGCATATTTACCATCACTCTTTATACGACGCAACAAAAATGGTTTTAAAATTTTGTGTAAATTAGTGATAACTTCAGTTGACTGCTCCCTAGCAAGGATACGCGATTCACCATCTTGTTCGTGAAGCGCGGAGAAATCAAACCTGTAATAATCATATTCGTAATTTTCAATAACCGACATTATAATTTTCACCCGTTACAATAACAGTGTATTAATTACCAGTCCTGAAAACTATCAAGATCATCAAAAATATCAGGCAAAAGAAAGTTCAAAAGACTCCATAATTCTGCCAAGTTATTCTGAATAATAAAGATGTGTTTAAAGATCCCTTCTTTAAATAAAATAAAGAATTAAAAATAAAATAAAACTCCACCAAAAAATACATACTTGTAGTGGAGTTCCAGTCAAAAGTAAACGATTTGCAGAATGATAACTCTTCAATTCCCGAATCAATTTGCAGTTAAGATTTTTAATACGATGACCTTCGTCCACTACAATATACTTCCACGAGAATTTCTGCATTCGACATAATTTTTTTTTTGGTCTTTAGTTAGTAACATTTTAATATTTGAACGAGGAAAATTTATTATGAAGATCATAATAACCTGAAGGTATTTGCGATCATTCATCACAATTTCATAACTTGTAACTATAACGGGAAACGTGTGATCCAACTTTTTTAGTCTTCGCGTTCTAATATGCGATCGCTGTTCCGGCGTTCCATGATATAATACAACAGGTAATGTAGGAGTAAACCTAATTATGTAGAAATCAATCAATTAACGAAATTGTTGCAATAAAAATATCTTACTTGGATAATATAAAATTATAAATAATTGCCTATGAAATTCGCTGACCCAATTGGCCAATGTCGAAAGTGGTGCAACAATCAAAAATGGACCAAAAATTTGGCGTTCCCAGAGATATGCAAAGAAAGCAATGGTTTGTAATGTCTACGAGATGATATATGAGTGTTTAATGATAATAAAAAAAAGATTAACTCGAGTTTAACGTTTTAATAAAATTTTAAGAATATTTTGATAATTACTAACCTTTCCCAAACCCATTTCATCAGCTAAAATACCATTTAATCCATTGTCATATAAACTAACTAGCCATTCGACACCGATTAACTGATAATCACGAAGGACGCCACCCGTAACTAACCTTGGTTGACGAGCGGGTATGTCAAACTTTTTGATTTCATCATCTGGTTTAATGTCAGTAGAAGAAATCTCTTCCTCGTTTTCAACAGGTTCTTCTATATTAGAAGATTTTACAGGCGTTGACTGTGATTCTGAACTTTTTCGACGTTTAGAAAGTTCCTAAATAATTTGAAAAAATTTTAATCATTAAAGGTTCTTTCAACTACCTTTGATCTAATTTAAAAACTTCAAAATTTCAAGGTTTACATTGTTTTCCACGTAATCCGCAATGTTATAATCGGCATCATTAGCCTTTCTTTTTTTGGTAGTGCCCGACTTCTTCTTTGCAGTTTGTTTTGTAGTCGGTGATGTGGATTTTGCATTAACCCGAGTTGATTTTCGTGTCGGACCCACAGAAATCTTTTCCTGTTTCACTTTTAACTTTTCTTTGGCGATAGCGCGTTTTACTTCTTCGGCTTGAGCACGTTCACGTTGTTCTTGTTGTTGTCGTTCCATTTTATTGGCGAGAAATTGAGCATAAAGGGATGATTTCTCCAAAAGGAACTTGAGTCGTTGCACGCGTTGTTTATCCACAAGTGCATCATAATCAGCTACAGCCTAGATATGCGAATTTTGATTAGTCGATGAAAGAAATTTTTTCTTTTTTCTTTTCCCCTCAAGATTGATTGCCCATTATAATAGTATGATGGTAATTTTTAAATCAAATCTTTGTCATCAATGAAAGAATATCTTTAAGTAATGATTAATGCATGCATTTATCCATTTAATCTATTCAACCACTATTTATATCAATTTATACCATTTATATCAAATTACAAAAAATGTATATAAAATTATCTTAAATTCTTAAATGATAAACCTTAACTAAACTATTTCAAGGAAAAAAAGATTTTTTTTTTTTGATCATGTGGCTTAGCAAGACAAGACGCGTCTTTTTTTAAAACTTGGAATTGTTCAAACATATATACCTTTTCTTTAAGCACTTTCAAATTTTCTTTCTCGGTTTCAGTCTGAAGCTTTCCTTCTTCTTCTTTCATGGACTCGGTGATGATTTGTTCATCAGAAGGTGTATTTACAGAGGAGTCATTACTCATAAAAGACGGAGAATCCTATAATAATAATAAAAAAAGAAAGCAAAGAACGTGTCAAACCTCATATAAACAATATCAACTTTGACGTTACTTGACCGGATAAAAGGTTTTTTTTCCATATCAATGTAGTCACAAGACGCGACAATAACTGACATTATAAAGGACGCGTTTTCTTACTTTATCAAGCGGTGGAGGCGGTGGAGTTGAAACTTCAGTTGTAAAGTTATTGCCTCTCATAATATTTATTTCTTCAACTCTTGACATTATGAACTCAAAGTTACTAAAAAAAAAAAAAAAAAAAGAAAAAAGGAAACAAAAATTTTTTTAAAAAAACACAGGCGCGTCAATAGTTCAAAAAGAAGGAAATTGAAATAATTTTTAACGGGGGAATAATCAAACAATTTTTATATTGATCTAAATTTCTTTTTTAACAATAAAATTGTACCGAATTACTTTCTAATTTCCTTTTCAAGAATGAAGTCACGTTAATTAACTTTGATTAATAATAATTACTTCTTTGAATCGTGAGACGTAAGACTATGCTATGCGCATGGCTTAGCACTTTTTATATCATTAGAAGTAAAATAGTTCTTTGTGTGATGGATTGATACGTTCTATGAATTAAATAAACTTCTATTAATTAATGACTAATAAAATTAATTATCCGAAGTTGGGAGGGAAAAAAAAATCGTTGATCGGATCTTTAGAAAAAAGGTTATTATATTAAATACCCCAAATGAACCGAAATTAATAATCAATATTGTATCCAACGAAAACACAATTCAGCCATTTACAGCAATTGTAGTAATATCAAACTTTAATTATTATTAAGTAAGGTATATTAAAAAAAAACATCGTGTGATTTTTTATGTACAAGGAAAATTAAAAACGAGGGATTTGTTTGTACGAAAAAAAATCGATTAATAAAGAAAAGGTTAATGAGGAAACCACTTGCATTGTGATTGGAGATGAATAAAATAACCATACAAACTGGGAATAACATTTTGATTGAGAATTAATTTGTATAATAATGAGATTATTCAACGTGTTAAAATGCAATTTTTTTTTGTTTTAAAATTGTCTTTATCTTGGATGTTAAAATTTCTTTTGTCTAATAAAAGAGACTGTGGTTAAGCTTCGTGTAACGTATGTGATATTTTATTAATACACCATCACATGCACGTGAAAACTTTAATAATATTTTGTTAGAATTCAGGAGGTAAAGGAGGAGTTCTAGCAAATTTAGGATTGAATTCGTCGAACTCTTTAACCATTTCATTAGTAATATTCTTTAAACCTTCTTCTGATGTAAAACGTGGTGGTGTCCTCTCCCATAAACCTTCTAGATTACGATATTTTCTTGCCTCGGGTGTAAAAAGATGCACGAAAATTGATCCAGTATCTATTAACATCCAATCTTCTGAATCACGCCCTTCGACTACTGGATAACCTTGTGATGAAGAATTAGTTGGATCGGAATTTTGTATATGTATTTCATCTTTTAACTAAAAAAAAAAAGAAAACCTTGCTTAAATATGATTTCCCTTTTTGGCGATAATCCCTTCAAAATAATTTTTATTTGATACTTGCCATTTTATAAAGTCCATCCACCGCCCCGCCTAAATGTCGTGTGGTTTTTCCTTCACCTATAACCATCCAATCAGTAAAATCACATTTTTGCTTCACATTAATCGCTGTTATATTTTCAATTCCTTCTTCCTCTAAAAATCTTACAATATCCAAAAATTTCGTTCGTTGAGGTTCATCACCTTCCATTAATTTATACTTTTTTACATTAGAAGTTTCATCTGAAAGAGAAGTTGCTTTTCTTTGCCATAACGGTACGAAATCTCCACTTTCTTCTTGTGGATTTTCATAAGCTGGGTCAACAAACCACGCATCATTCGCATCATTATGTTCTTTTTCTTCTTCACCTGATAAATCATATGATTTTGCTTCTGGAAATAATTCAGGATATAATGATTTATCTATTTCTTCAACTTCCTCTTTTTCTATTTCTACTTCAATAACTTTATTGTTCGATGATATTTGTGTTGAAAAATAAACTTGCCTTATATTTGGTTTTAAAGATATGTTTGAGTATGAATATAAATGATTTATTGGTCTTTTATAATATAGTTTTCTCGAAAATGTTGAAAATGCTAATCTTCGCATATAATTGAAGTTCATAATTAAAAAGTTTTTTTCATGGATTTCATAATTGATTATCTACCTCAATAAGGACTATCCTTTTATGGCCAATATTCCAATCATTATCGAATTGATGTCATATAGTTTGAAGAGGAGCTGTCATCATTTCTATACATTTAGGTCTATAAGTAAAGTATATATTAAGAACAATAGAATATCTTGTCATATTATTTGACCCTTCATTTTTTTATGAAGTAAATACATTATATTGATGATTCGTCATAAGGTAAATATTTATGAAGGAATCAAGCAAAATCCTGTAAAAGGATTTAAAAGGGTTATTTATTTTATTTTTTTATTAAAAAAAAAAAAAACTTGGCACTATATTAAAATAAAAATCTGTTTCGATAATTGATTTTGGTATTGAACGATATCATTCTAGTAATTGTTGATAGTATAATTTATATATGAATTATTCAAGAAATTTAAAAAAATGAATGTCTAGAATGCTTATCAATAAAATAAATAAGGATAATTTTGTATCCATATAACATAGTCAAATTTAAACTAAATCACGTATATTCCTTGTGAATATTGTGAACACAAATATTACTCGTAATAAAAAAAATTATTTTCGTTAATTTGCTCTACAGTGTATTTTTTCAATCGTAAATTTAAAATATATTTTAACATTATTAATATATTTTTTCTTAAATAATTCGAAATTGAACAGGCCTAAATTAAAATTTTCCCATTAATTTATTTGATAATCACTGATGGGTGGCTTAGTGGGTAATCAAAACGTATTTCAATAAAAAAAAAAAAATACCTTTTCTTATTTTTTAGGGACTAAAGAAATGGCAGCCATTCTATCAAGTGCAATCTTTCGTCGTCAAAATAGTCGATACTTTAGCATTTATAATGATGCTTTAAGTTCTACAATTTCCACACCACTTTCAACCTATATGCAAACATTTTGGAAAGATTCTCAAAGAAAAGCCGGTACTATGTTTGACTTGGCTCAAATATTAGGACCTTTTTTATGGGCTGTTCCAAAGAAAAAAACTTCCCATTCAAAAAAGAGAATGCGTTCTGCCAATAAAGGATTGAAAGATAAAACAAACATAGTCGATTGTCATAGTTGTGGTCAAAAACACTTGGTACATCATTTATGTCATAATTGTTATAAAGATTTTAAGTATAGAGAAAAGATGGAAAGGGATGGCTTGTCATTTTATTAAGAAAGTAAAACTACTTTTTGATTTCTTGATAAAATTCATTGAAATCAAGTCGAACACTAAGAAATCTCAAATCAGTATCGTGATGACGCGATAATGTTGTCAGTAAATTTACCAATTCTCCCTAATGAAAAAAAATTAATAGTGAAAAACTGGTTGAAATTAATTATTCAAGAATAAAGTTGATATTGTATTTACTTTAAACAATCCAGTAACTTCTTCTAAACGTTCCTGGATCGGCTTGAAGTTTTCTCTTGTGTTTATATTTGAGGACTTATTTAAGATACTAGCGGAATATCCCCGAATTTTCTCGGGAATTGACATATCAGAATCTCTAGAATCTCTCAAAGCGAAATTATGAAGTTCATCCTATTATCAAATTTGGATTAGTTTAAAATAAATCCAATAATAAAATGACAAGAAATAGTTCATGAATATATATTACCAATACATTCTTGTACTGTAAAATATATCCTATAATCTTCAAGAGCCTTGATAAATAGTTCTTTACAATTTTTTTTTTTTAAAAAAATTAGCAAAAAGATGTGTTATAAAAAAAGTATAAAAGTATAAAGTTTACCTGATTGTTTGATGTGCCTAGAAAACTTTTTGTTGTAACATTTGTCAAGTATTTATTATGAGCCTCGATAAGAGAATCCAAATCCCCGGATTTTTTATTAATGTCAGTCACAAGTTCATCCCAGGAACATTCGATCACCTATAAATTTATTTAAATTAATACAATTATAATAATATCATGTCATTACATAATGAGAATTCATTAAGTACCTCAAATAAAATATAATATTGTAACTGATATACAAAATGTATCATCTCACTACAGACTAATCTACTAGTAATTATTTCTTTTTTAAACTCTGTAAAGAAAAAAAAATTTAATAAGATGATATTTTGGTATTATTAAGGATATATAAAATTTCATACTTTTAATTTGATATAAACTTCTGGCACTAGTCATATTACGACGCCAGGCTGTTGATAAATCATGCTCAACTCGTTTTAAACGCCACAGAAAATTAAACAATTGAAGATATTGTTGCATTGCTTTTGGTGTGAAAATTGTATTTATAGGCGAATCTACATGATAATCTAAACTAAAAACATCCCAACCGATATCACCAGGGGAAACCTGATTTAAAAAATTTTATTCTAAAAAGCTTTATAAAATTTTCTTGCATAAATGAAATTGTCGTAAATAACGTTTTGACGAACCTCAAGAAGCCTAACATCCAACCTTCGAAGAATATCCGGATCATCATATTGAGCGTTAGATGCACGAATAGCAGCTTCCAATGTGCCAGTGAGATTATGGCGATAAAGAGTATTCGCAGGTTTTGAAAGGCCAGATCTGATATTAAAAAAAATAAATTAATAAATAAATGACTTTGCAAGGATGCGTTGCAAATTAAACCTTACCCTAGTTGAGCCATTAAATGTTGTATAAAATCACCTTGACCAAGTAATAAATATCTTTTCAAAGCAGTTAAATGTTCTTTTAGTTTAAATTTAGTGAAAAGAATATTCAACAGTCTTTGACTTGTAGCAGTATATGTGGCGTCAATCGAGCTTTCAAGCGCTATAATGTCGCCGTATTTCAACACTATATTCCGTAAAATAATTATATAAATTTCTAACGCTGCACATACAATCTTTGAAAATTAGAATAATTACATTTATCAGCACCAGTTGCTTTCCCATTGGTAACTACCCAATCACTGTCGTGACAGCTATAACGAATAAAGTTAAGCGACTTTCCTATAGAAAATATCTAATAAAAAAAAAAACAGGTTACGATAATTCATTTTAAATGCTCCAAAAAAAAGATCATCAAAACCTTACTTTTTTTGCAAGTAAAGTACTGATAAATGTTGGTTGCATTTTTGCACGATTCAAATATTTTAATTGCCACAATTGCTCCTCTAAAACATCAGGATCACAAGCAACAAAAAACTCTTGAAAGGGATCCTCCAATTCACCCTCATATATCCAATGTTGCAGCATTTCAAAGAATGGACGCGACACCTGTAACATTATCATTAAAAAAAAATAAATGTGGTGATTTTTTTTTTCAAAGAATAAGAGATGTGAAACCATTCTAATACCTCTTCAAGTGTATTGTTAATAAATTGTTGAATGAAAGGGTCTCCATGATTCGTGTAATGATAAATTGTCGACACTAATGCTCCGCCTCTTTGTTTTTTGCAACAATCAACAAGAACTGACATGATTCGTAATTTCAAAAGCGAATCTTGCGTCCATACCAGTAGCCGTTTTAAAGTAAGCCCTTGTGAAGAAACTTGTTTGCCTTCAACTTGTTTGGTAACTTGAGCTTCCAAAAAAGCAATGGATCTATAATATTCAGTCAATTCACGTTGTAAGGCAGAACAGAAGGCCTGATAGATTTCGTAAGATATTCAAACTAAGGATTTTATACTTCAAATAAATTTCTAATATTATAGAATATTACCTGACCAACAAGTCCAATAGAAGGGTCATTTACATTTAAAGTCACAAACTCATTGACACGTTTATAAAGCCATCCAAATTCTGTAAGTCTATGTAATAAGTCGCGTGTCGATCGATTTATATCTAGCTATTTGTTGAAAAAAGGTTGGAAAATTAATTCATTTCAAACTATTTTTTTTTAAAAAAAATATATTTATCAATAACTATTTGTTCATACTTTTGGATCGATTATATATGATGAACTATCTGCATTATATTTAATAAATTGTCCGTTAATTCCTTGGAAAATAAATACGATGTCTCGTAACAACAATGCCTCAGACACCTCTACATTAGCTTGGAATATTAAAATCAAAATCAAAAATAAATTTAAAACTCAGTTCCATGATGACGTACAATTACAACAAAGATATTGAATGATAACATACAATTCTCAAGTTCTGCCAATTGCTTCTTCAGAACGGATCTTGAAGGCAATATTTCTTCTTTTGAAACTTTAATAGTAGTAGTCTTTGAAGGAATATTCGGAATAAATCGTTTTGATGTTTCCTCAGACGATTGTTTATTTCTTTCAGGATTGGATAAATTTTGTAATCCGCGATATGAGAATGCTTGTTCAAGAGACTAAACAAGAAACAATAAATAAATATAAATAATATAAATTTAAACTATGTCATATCATAAAACTTACTGATGTGTTAACGATTTTTCCCATTTCACTAATATTAGATTGATCACTGAGTGATAATAAAAAGTATAATATAGCCCATTTTCTCGTTACAGTTGTCTAACAAACAAGTTCATTAATTCATAAAACATAATAACAAAAGGAAAACAACAAAAATAAAGATATGACTTACTTGAGATTGCAATTTAGAGAATAAATTTGCGAAACGTAAAGCCTTTGATGATGATTTATGTTCGCGAGCCACTGATTTATAATGTAGAGTTAATGGTATAAAGTAGAATTAAGGAATAAATTTGATAAAATACGTACATTTTTTTTTGATGAGGTCAGATACATGTAATTCATCGCTCACTACTGTAGGAGTCATTCGACTTTAGGACATTTTGAGAGAAATCAAAGTTAATATCAGATACCTTTGTTGATACTTATCTTGCTTTTTTTAAGGTAATGTAGAGAAAAGCAAGACTGGATAGTTCGTATTTGCATTGCAAGAAGGTCAAGGGCAATTTACCTGCCCAATATCCTCATGCAATAGTCAAAAGTTTGTTGCTGAAGTGTTGTCAGTTCGGTATTTTTTCCTACTTCAGTAGAAGTAAGGGTTCCTTTACCATTTGCTTTACTGACCGTGTTAATGTTTTCGCGTAAAATATTTTTAATCAAACGAGTAAGCGAACGCGAGATGCGTTCAATTTCCACATCAGCAAATTGAGTTGAGCTTTTCGAGCTTGTAGGACTTGAATTACCATAAAGGCTAGTCATAATCGAATGGATAATTGTTATCGAAAACGAGATCTGCCCAATTTATAGACAATTATTATCACGTGATTTGTTAATGAAAAATAATGACGCGTATTAGAAGTTTTACAACTTCAATACTTCAAAAAAAAAATTATTCTATTTTTTTTTTTGGACAAATCAATTCGAAAAAAAAAAATTTTTTTATTTGCACACGACATTTCAGTAAACATTGAAAACATATTACTGAAACACTAGATTACGCGTTTATTTATTATTTATATAAATTATAAGTAATTGATTTAATCAAATAAATTTGATTCTAATTAAAGAAATAAAATAGATTATTAATTAATAAAATAAGTGGAGTGGTAATGTAAAATAAGTTGCATACCGGTGATTCATTCATATGAAGGTTGTGGTAAACAAGTTATATAACGTAACATCCGTAACTTAGTTCTAGCAGGTGACTATTGAATTATACAAAATATTACTCATATGATATATATTCTACTTCAATTGCAATTTTAAAAAAATTCTTGGGTCTTTTGTCTATTTACCTCACCGCTTGCAATCACTTGCATAGTTAATATAGAATTTTGATGTAAAGCTTTAACAGCGGCTTGTTTAATTTCTTGATGCTCACTATCAATTATTTGCAAATGAATAGAAGAATTATTATGTAACTTATCTTGTTCTGGTGAAGAAAAAAGTGGAATAAGAACGTTATTTTCTGGCAGAATTGATGAATCCGCCATTAAGAGGATATTTTTCCAAAAATGAATGAATTTTACAATGATAATTGCAATTGCACCTTTTTTTATAAAACGCGTTTTTTTCAGGTCATCAGCCAATTATGTTCATACTGAAAAAATGTAACGTTAATAGAGCTAACTTTATTCATCCCACGTGACATCACAAAAAATTCTCCCCTTGTAGAATTGGCATGTGACAAATCTAGTAAGGAGACGATGCATTGATCAGCCAATCAAAATCGTAACTAAATCACGTGATTTCAAAGCCCATCATATTAGAACTATTAATTAATCAAGAAATCAAATATTTAAAAGATATTTATTATGCAAGATTTAATTAACTAATTGAAATATGATCATAATAATTTAATAAAATAATAAAATGTATTTTTAAAATGTATAAATATATAAAAATTTTACAATTTTATAAATAATTATTTTGCATGTTTTAACAAATTTTCAACTTTTATAATATCATTCCTCATTTCATCTACATCATTCAAATCTCCTTCAACTGCATCTTTTCTAGTATCTTCTTCAACGGATTCTTATTCACCTGATTTCTTCATAAAACTGATTATAAGAGTATCGATATTTTTCTTGATCTCATCTTGAAGATACCTTAAACATATCAAATATTTAAATTAGCATCTTTGTAAATAATGGTTATGATAACTATGCCTACATATGAGAATGATACTATCAATCAAATAGTCATTATATTCACAATACAAATAATCATAAAGAATCGTGGTATTTGGTTTTCTAGAAGTAACAAAATCCTGCAGAAGGTAACAATCAATCACTTCATAACTTAAAGAAGGCAATTTATATGTATTAATACCATTGGATGATGATTTAATAACTGAAGGATGTATATGATGTGCTTGGTAAATTTTCATAAATATATTCAAAAGTTGTATAACACATTTCTGGGAAAGAGTATTCAATTGTTTCAGTATATATGGATATTTAATGATATTTACAAAATATTACCTAAATTCATTTTTGTCCCGCTGCTGAAAAATGAAATATGCTTCTTTCTGCAGTTGTTTAGCTGTAGAAAACTTAGCAGTACATTATTATATAATACTATGAATAAGTTTGATAAAACAATCACTTAGAGAATCAAGATTATTAGTAATCATATTAAAAATTGAATGATTAGTCTCCATCCAATAAAAAACATCAGAGAAAACATTAATGGAATACTGAAGAAACAGTTCATTCTAGCAATACATACAAGCTTCTTCATAAGCAGGCCAATCACCACGTTAATAGTGTATCGCGTAAATATCAAGGACTAAGGGAACTAAATTACTAAGTAAATCTGTTAAATATAAAAACTCAATATTTTTGCTTGTATCCCAATTTTCAAATATACAACCTCTGATATATCAAACCACGCCATATATACAATATAAAGAATTAAGTTGATTCTTCAAGATCACAGTTTTTTATCAAGTTCCTTGTTCATACCAAATATGCTTTTGTAGATGTTATTGAAAAAAAGAGTTCTGTAGAAAAATGAGCTCACAACTATTTAGTGATACATTGAGGGGACCTATTATAGGTAAAAAGAATACAATGAAATGAGAAACAGTTTCGTTGTTGATGAGAATACATTATGCAATAGCCTTACAAGTGTAGAACTGTTCAAGCTAATCTGCAACAATAGGAATAGTATAATTAGAAAGACACTCTTACATCAGCTCTTGATTATATACGATTTAGAGAGCTTTTATATATCTTCCTATGCCTTTCAAGCCATTTTCAACAAAATTGATGAGAATTACCCTTTTTCCTCACTAGTCTATCATTGTAACTGTGTATTATCAATCTGTTTATAAACTCATCATTAGGGTAATCTAGTCCTACAATATCATGTCTAAGATCATAATATGAATACCTAGGTTTACAATAAATCATTCTTTAAGATGCCTAGTGATCAATTCAGCATTAATAATCTTCAGACTAATTGCTCCATTTCGTTGTAGTTACCATAACCCTTGTTTTACAAATGTATAGCATTTTTGAGTTCAATAAGCTTCAACATAACTTGTATCTTCTTGATCGTTTCTGCTACTCATCATCAAGAGGGTTTGTTTTACAAATTAATTTTTAATTGCTGAGAATCTTTTCCTTCACGTTGAGCGATAAATTCCTTTAATAATTTCTTTTCAATATTATTGTCATCTAATCTTCAGTTAAGTTATTCTTTATCTTTCTTTAATTATTGTACTTCTTCTCTTAATTCTTATTATTCTTAATATTATATTTATTTATCTCTTCCGATTATATCTTCTGAATATTATTTCTGAATGTTACTTCCAAATATCTTTTACGAATGTGTCTTTCGAAGGGTTTGTTCTGAATGTCTTCTGAGTATATCTTCTGAATATCTTCTGAATATTATTTACGAAGGTGTTTTACAAATATTTTTATTTCTCCTTATTATTTTTTAATTTCTCCTTTAATATTTTTATTTATTTTCCTTTATTTCTTTACATTTAAATATTCTTTAACTTCTGTCATATTTTATTATTCCTTCGAAGTTTTATTTAGACATTACTTCATTAACATTTTTCTAAAATTTAAGTTTATATACAAGTGAGATAACTTTATTTATTTTCATAATTTATTGTTCAACAATTAATTATTTCAAACAAAAGTATTTATTTTTATTTGTGTTAAAAGTTTATTTATTAAATTAATTTTTTTTTTATTCTTGAGAAATTTAATGACTTGATTCCTTGAGGAATTCCTAAGCCTTTATATAATAAAATTCACTTCGTAATATTCGTTATATGATTTTTACTACATAATTTTCTATATATGTTTTCTACTATTACTATTATTACTAATTTTCTGTTGTTCATTACTAAATTCCGTATTTACTATTTATTGTTTACTGTTTACTATTTAATTTCATTCCGCTGTATTAATTTATACTTCCGTTATATTACTTTACTTCCATTATATTATTCTTACTTTCGTTATATTAATTCTCATTTGTTTTCCTTACAATGTATTAATAATAATTTTTCCTTCTTACTTTTTCGTACTTCTGTCTTTCTTCAGTACTTTGTATCACTACTAACTTTCGTTCTTCTTCTGATTTCTATTTCGTTTATGATGTCATGTGTAACCTTTATGTTATACAAGCTTTTATGTGATCCAATTTGTTATTCCCAACAAGTGTGCCTTTTATGTAACCTTCTTGCATCCTTGTGTAACTTCTTCAATTGTTATTTTTCAAATATTTTCCAAGTCTTATTATAAGATCTCTGTCCAGTTGATTTATTATCCTTTTTCCTTGACCCTTCATTTGGTTAATTAATTATCCTTTTCTTTCGGTAACTAATTTATTCAAATCATTTTCTTCGTGATTTATTTGTTTTGTATAATCTTCTTTTTCAGTCCGTAATTTATCTGAGTATTATTCTTTTTCTTAATAAAATGATTATTTCTCTTTTATCATATGACTTTTCCTTTGACTTTTTACTGTATATCAGTCAGATGACATGTCCGATGATCTGCATGTCAAAATAATCTATTATATGATCGACAACTTGCATTATCATAATAA
>CAMKVN010000830.1:0-23433 GCA_946474995.1 Funneliformis geosporum
GAATCGTCTCCGAAATAGTTTCCTTCAAGAGAAACGTCTCCAAATCGATTCTCTTGAAGCGAAAACGCTTCCGGAACATTTTTTTTTAAGAATTACGCATCTGGAGCGTCGTTCTTTAAGAAATTCGCTTCCGGAGCGTTGTTCTTTAAGAATTTCGCTCCAGAAGTTTTTTTCTTTAAGAATTACGCTTCCAGAGCGTCGTTCTTTAAGAAATTCGCTTCTGTAGCGCTTTTCTTTAAGAATTTCGCTTCCGGAGCGTTGTTCTTTAAGAAATTCGCTTGCAGAGCGTTGTTCTTTAAGAATTTCGCTCTGGGAGTGTTTTTCTTTTAGAATTACGCTCCAGGAGCGTTTTTCTTTTAGAATTACGCTTCAGGAGTATTTTTCTTTTAGAATTACGCTCCAGGAGCATTTTTCTTTTAGAATTATACTCTTGGAGCGTTTTTTTTAGGAAATTCGCTTCCAGAGCATTTTTCTTTAAAAAATACGCTACCAAAGCGTTTTTCTTTAAGAAATACGCTACCGAAGCATTTTTCTTTAAGAATTACGCTCCTGGAGTGTTTTCTTTAGAATTACACTCCAGAGCGTTTTTTTAGGAAATTCGCTTCCGGAGTGTTTTTCTTTAAGAAATACACTACCGAAGCGTTTTTATTTAAAAGAAACGCTCTGAAAGCGTTATTTTTTTAAATTTAACGCTCCGGAAGCGTTTTTATTTAAAAGAAACGCTTCGGAAGCATTATTTTTTTAAATTTAACGCTTCGAAAGCGTTTTTATTTAAAATTAATGCTCCAGAAGCGTTTTTATTTAAAATTAATGCTCTGGAAGTGTTATAATTTAAAATTTATACTCCAGAAGCATTTTTATTAAATGTAATGCTCCAAAAGCGTTATTTTTTTAAATTTAATGCTCTGGAAGCGTTATTAATTAAAAATAATGCTCCTGAAGCATTTTTATTTAAAAGAAACGATCCGGAAGCGTTATTATTTAAAATTAACGCTCCAGAAGCGTTTTTATTTAAAAGAAACGCTCCGGAAGCGTTATTTTTTTAAACTTAACGCTCCGCAAGCGTTTTTATTTAAAGAAATGCTCCGGAAGCGTTATTAATTAAAAATAATGCTCCGGAAGCGTTTTTTCAAAATAATACGCTTCCGGGAATGATTCCCTTCAAGGAAACGCCTCCGGAAACGTTTCTTTTTAATGGAAAAGCCACAGAGGCTATTCCTTCAAAAATAACGCTCCAGAAGCATTTTTATTAAATGTAACGCTCCATAAGCGTTATTTTTTTAAATTTAACGCTCCAGAAGCATTTTTATTTAAAAGAAACGCTCCAGAAGCGTTATAATTTAAAAATAACGCTCTGGAAGCGTTTTTATTAAATGTAACACTCCAGAAGCGTTATTTTTTTTAAATTTAACGCTCCCGAAACGTTATTCTTCGAAGAAAATGTTACTGAATCGTTTTTTTTTGAAGAAATCATTGTCAGAATCGTTTTACTTCGAAGAATCGTTTCCGGAATCATTAACTTCGAAGAAATTGTTGCCGAAAGCGTTTTTCTTCGAAGTTAATACTCCTGGATTGTTTTTTTCAAAAATAAAAAATCCAAGCTGATGAGCTGAGCTGCACCACGAGCTGAGCCACGGCATGAGCCGGCTTGATCGGCTCGCGAGCCGGCTCAGCTTATGCGGAGCTTTATTTCAAATTATCATAAAAATTGAATTAAATCTTACCATTACCTAATTAATTATATGTTTTAGTTCATCTTGATTCAGATTCTAAGAAAATGAATTGATATTGATTATTATAAATCCAAATTTTAAGAAAATTAAAGTAGAATATTCAGATATATTAATAATTAATTGAGATTTATTTTTATTTATAGCAGCTTTAATAAAATTATAAAATTTATGTAAAACTATGGCAAAATATTAAACTATCATAGTAAATAATGAATTTAAAAATATTATGATAAAAACTCTTATTAGAGATTTACTAAAACTAATTTTAGAATTTTAAAGAGGTTTAGGCAAGCATTCTTATTTCATAGAAAAATAAATCAAAATATATATATCATAATAAAGGAAAAATTACTTCTTCTTAATCAATTTTAATTAGAATATTATAGTATTCTGAAAGGTTATCAGTTATAAAAATTTAAATTTTTCATTGTATAAATAAGTTAATCAACAATTGGATATAAAATTCAAGAATTTTCAATCAATACATTGCAAGTTTGAGAATTAAAAGATCTATATAATCATAGGCTTTATAAATATATTGCAAAAGAATCCAAAATTGGTTTTTATTTTTAATACTATAAAAATATTCATAATCTTAATTAAATCTTATGTAAAACTATCAGAAAATTCAACAAAGTTATTACTTCTATAAATATAATGTTTGTAATGACTAGTTAGTAATAATTTTAATAAAAATTTGTGATTAATTTATAAAAAAGTAATTAGTTTTGTTTTAGTAATATCACAATTCTATTCATAATTTAAAAACAGATACACATAAGCAATTTTTTATTTAGAAGTGATATCATCAATAATAAAATACATTAGAATTAGTTTCTATAGAATCTGAATAAAAATATTTGTTATATTTATTTTAGATTCTAGAAAGGCTAGCAGAACCCTTTCTACTACTAAAATAGGTTACTAGTAAAATTTATATATAAAAAATTTTTTGAAGATTTTATTATAAATGAAAATTTTATATTATATTATTATGTTTTTTTGATTTTTTTTAGTTACTTAACCAATAGAATTTAAGAAAATCCTAAGGTAAGATTATATATAAAAGTTGAATTTCACTAGTAATATTTATTAATAATAAACAGAATCCTAAGTCACTATGTTATTATTTAGAAGTTTAGATATTGTAAATATTTATTTTTTTTTTATAATAAGTAAATATTGATAAAATAACCTTGTTGATAAAATTATTGTTAGTGAATTAATTGTTATTAAATTGATATTTTTGGTAAAAAAAATCAGTTAAATAATTGTTGGTTAAATATTTATTAGTAGTTATTAGGTAAGTGATTAAATCCCATATAATTAAACTATTTAATATTAAAATTAACATATATAAATTTTAGACTTATGATTACATATTTATTTATCAATTTATTTTTATAATATAACTATTTATGAAATGAAACTTCATCATTATTTTAAATGATCAAAAATAGTCAAAATCATTTTGTAAATTAAAATGATTTTAAATAATATTATTTTAAAAATTTTAACTTTTGGAATTTATTTTAACTTTATATATAAATATAATTAACTAAAATATAATAAGTTTACCTATAGAAAAGAAGAAAAATTTGATCAATATAAATTTTTTACACATTTAAAATTTTTGATAAAAAATATGCCATCTGATAATTAAACTGTAAACCTGGATTCTATAACTTTATTTTACCAATATATGTATCACTAAATATAAAAGAAGATATTATATAAAAAACCAAAACCTTAGAAAATCAAATTATTTTTAGATTATATATAAAAGAAATATATCATTAAGAAAAATATATTTAATTACAAATAATTATTTCTAATTATTTCTAATCTATTTACGATATTAAGAGATTAAAGAAATTGATAATTTATAAACTGACCAATCATATTAGATTATTTTTTTACGTGAATTATGTCGAATGCAAAATTGACGGATAATATAAATCTTCTTCCAAAGTTGATTCGTAAATGAAATGAGTCATTGTAGGGACGAACACAGCCATTCTCAAGACGGTCATGGACACCATGATCACGACCACGATCACGACGGACCAGAACGTGGAACTGAAGATTCACTTTATTCACGTATAGATCGCGATAATGTTCGTTGTTTGAACGAAAGAGAACCCGAATCAGGCAAAAAGGTCATAAAACCTTGGAATGAAAGAGATGATACCACTAAAGTACGTTTTACTTTTTATATGTATTCATTTAGGTATATTTGACGTATTAATACCATTATATGTATGTAGTTTGTAGAAAGTGATTTCGATGAACAACTAATTATTTTTATTCCGTAAGTAATTCATTTATGATACTTCATAATTTTATTAAATTTTTATTTTGATATTCAATTCTTTTCTATTAAATTTAGATTTACTGGTAGCGTTAAGTTAAAGTCGATTTCGATCAAATCAGGACCGGGAAATAGTTGTCCATCAATATTAAAAGCGTAAGTCACACTATCTTTATAAAAGATTTCATTTTTGTAAGCTCTTGATTTAATATAATAATTTACATTGAAGTTATATCAATCGAGAGGATGTTGATTTTGATACAGTGGAAGGATATAGGGCAACTCAAGAGTGGGAATTAGTTCAATCACCGGATGTCGTAGAATATCCAACAAGGTATTTTGCAAGTTTCTGATTTTAAATTTATCTTGATTAAATTAATATTATATTTAATATATTTAGAATGACAAAAATGTACAATGTGAGGAACTTGACGCTTTTTTTTCCAGAAAATTATGGAGATGAAGTAACTAGAGTTTATTATATTGGACTCAAAGGAGAATGGACTGAGGTGAGTGAACTTGAGTGTAATTACTATTTCAAGATATTTATTCTTTGATAGATCGCCATTTAGAAGTTAAAATATAATAAAAATATGCTAATATAAGAGTGAGATCAAAATATTTACACGTATAGTGTCTAATAATAAAGTTTGACTACATAGATCAAGAAGGATCATATTGTAACTCTTTATGAGACTACTCCTAATCCTGCTGATCACAAAAACCCTGCCGGTGAAAACAAAACTCATCATGCCATAGATTAAAATGTATTTTAATTAAAAAATATTATTATCGGCTTAACATTAATTAAAAACTTAACAAAATAAAACAACAAACAGAAACAACGAAAAAAAAAAGAAAGTAATTTTCCTTATTTTTATTTATTAATTAAAGATATTATATATTACATTCATAGAAAAAATGTTATAACCTGTTAGCTTTCTAATTATTTTGCTGGTTTAATTTGAATGAGACTTAGTAGTTACTATAATTCTACAAGAAAAAATGAAACATTACAAAAATTGCCAGAAGATGGCACCATACGAGAGATAACGAACCAGAAAAAAATAAAATAAAATAAAAATATCAAAAAAGAAAAGGAAAGTAGAAAAAGAAAGTAAAAAAGGCAAAAAACAAAAACAATAAAAATACCTTACGTACCTCTTCTTGGTGGTGGTACATATAGGTTTTTCTCATTGCTCTTATTTCGCGCAATTTTTGCAATTCTTCCATAACCACCATCACCGTTATTCCTGTTGTTGCCACCATTTCCACCGACTCTCTTATTAGCTTGACCGATACGAGGACTTTTTGTTACTTGAAATACTGATATTTTTTGAGGAGCTTGTGAAGTTGTAGTAGTAGTATTTGCTGATATTTGTGCCGACTTTTGTTTTTTATTTGGAGTTGAGGGTGAACTAATATTTGGGCGTTTGTTTCCCACTGTCGTCGAAGGCGTCGACGACGTTGAAGACGATGTCGTAGATTGTGGTGATATCGATTGTGATGGTACACGCCAGGAAATGACAACTTTTGTAAAATGTCGTGCCACTGCTGGTTTCATTAATTCCTAATTCAGTCGGGAAATTAGTAATGAATAATTTTCACTAAAATGTGAATATAAAAAGTAAAATGAAATGTTATAATCAAACCTTACCTTCGTCATTGTAAAAATATTGTGAGTCACGGTTTGAACGTTCTCTGCCCTTTTAATTTTCTAATTAATATAAGATAAAAAGAAAAAAATTAATATGAAATGTAAAAGTACAAAAATTATAAAATAAATACATACTTCTATAGTTTGTTGGTCTTTACTTTGGGTTTTTTGTAAATCTTTCAAACTTTGTTTTACACGCGTTTGACATTTCATGGCAAAAGTATATAGGTGGCGTAATCTAAATTCATGACAATTTATTTAAATCATCAAGCTAACAACTTATTTATGAAAGCATTATAAATGATCGATAACGAACCGACAATTCACTTCTTGTCCTTCAGTAATCGTCGGAATCTTGAAGGCAATAGTGTAAATCGTATATACAATGTTTTCCACTTTATTTAAATCTATTTTTGGATCCTCATCAATATTATCTGCGGGAGGTTCCGGAACTTCATTCTAGATGAAAAAATAAAAATTATCAATTTGGATGTTTGTAAATGTTAACCGATTGAATATAATGTGAAATGTACCACAAATATATTTTTTATCAATGGTGCCGCTTCTCTTAAAGTAACCTCGGTTGGATTTCGGATAATGAACTCAACAAAGTATCGTAAAACGGTTCTCTGTTGCCTTGCTTGTAATTTGCAATATACATCTTGTGGCAATATTTTTTTCACTAAGAAAACAAGTATCGGTGTGGTGGATATACCTTTCTGTCCAATCGTTATAAAAAAAAATAAAAACTCGATGTCATTTAAGAATGTAATTAAAAATTAATATAAACATAATATTACCTCAAAAAGTTGAATCAAAGTTTTCCCACACATTATAAATTTATTAACAATATTTTCATTGGAGGGCTATGAAAGAAAACAAAGATAAGATTAGAATGGAATAATTTGTAAAAAGAACATTGTATATAAATAATGTTTCAGGATAAAGGATCTTACATCGAATTGTTCGTCTTCACTAGCAATTGCATCAACAATTGAATTTGACAAAGCCTTTAAATTATCTTTCTTTTTGTACATATTCAATGACAATAACATCTTAATAAAATTCTCATAATCCGTAGAATTCGCGTCGTGAAGGGCCTAATTTAAATAACAATTAACATTTATATCTTACAATAATAAAATCAATTAGATATGTAACACGTACCTTTATCACTTCATCGGAAAATTTAGATTCCCAATCACTATTTAGCTGTGATAATTCCGCTTTAATCCTATTCAAATCATTGGATAAAAACCCAATTGTTCTCTGGCGAACTTCAGGTGACCCTTTTAATGACTGATTAAAAATTGCTGGTATTGTTCCTGGATCCAAGCGAAGAACTTGTTCAAGAGCTTTCTTCACTGCAGTAATTTCACGTGTAGTTTCTATTTCAAAATATTTACATAATGAGGAAAGTTCTAATATATGCGTGCTCATTTAATATACGTTAAATTACAAATTACCATTTTCTAATAATTGTACTAATGCATCAGCAATTCTAACAGCGAACTTGTTGCATTCTTTAACGACATTTGGCATATACTTGATAACCATTAAACGCACCTACATATGGATCAACTTAGTAAAAAGCAAAAAAAGTCCACATGATCTCACTCATAAATTAAAACATACTTTTATATCAGTGTCCTCACAAAGGTCAAACAACGCATCTAATGCAGTCTCATAGAACTCTGGAAACTTGCCAAAGAAGCGAGGGATAAATTGAGCAGCAAGTTGTTTACAATTACTTGAGCCGTGTGCACCAATGATCAAAATTTCATATGAATGTTTAACCTAAATTATGTTGGGAGATAATTAATTACGAGTTGAATGAACAGAAAGCAAACAGAATAGAACGATAATCACCTCTGCTATATTATTGCCGGCATTATTAATTGCGTCATAAGCTTTATAAATCTGTTCAACATCAACTTCGACTTCAGTCATGTTAAGATATTTTTGAAAAAAACTTTCTAACGCCTCGAATAAAAATGTTTACCAAATATAAAAATTTTGGCAATCACATGAAAATTTTGGCGGCTTTTTTTAACCATACAATGATAAGCATTTTATTACGTGATTTTTGATCATTTATTAGATGATAATCTAACAATACTTTCATGGCTGACAATGAAGGAAGAACTTGCGTTTATGGCTTGAGACACCAAGTAAATTAGGACCAGATCACATAATAGTTTTAAAGCTTTATTCGAGTGCTTAATTTTCTATTTTGAATTATAGGCGAGGTGTTTGACAGCTGTTGTTGCAGATTCAGATCATAATAAATTTTTAGTTGGTTCTCAAAGTTTACGACGTCAAAATGAGGTTCTTTTTTTACGTTTAGACTCGATTTCTATAATTTCCTATAACGTGCATTAATGGTTTTGTTATTATGACAGTTAGATTCATCTACTTGATTTTCGTGAAGATGAGTTTGAGATAACTAGTAGCGTGTTTCAGCATTATGAAGAGATTTGGGACATTGCCTCTTGTCCTATGCAAGAAGATCTTTTTTTCACGTGTTATAAGAAATGTATGAATAAAATTTTAATATAATAACAATATAATAACTTGATTCTATGGATCATACTAAATTGTTATCATTGTATTTTTTTTAGTCGATTCAAATGTAATACAGTCTAAGGCTAGCTTATGGAGAATGAGCAATATAGAAGCAATATCTGAAGATTCAGAAACAAATCCACAGAGTCAACATGCGCCAGTAGCACCAAGTTCACCTTTAGAGACCATCTTTGAAGTAGATGGTGATGCGACAGTTAAAAAGTAAATATATTTCAATGATTTATACTTATTTTCATATTGAGCCTAATTCCAATTTTTAATATAGAATTCTATGGGAACCAAAGAAAGTTCTTGCGAAATTCGCGTCCATTCATGATCATGCCTTGAATGTATGGGCATTAAGTGATCAGTTTACAACAGCGAAGGTATAATACAAATATTTTACGCGAAAATGAATTCACTATATAATTCTTAACAAAATGTTCATTATATATAGTTGTTAAATACTTTTGAATTCTCTTCATCTACTGGGCCTTTGACAACAGGAGCATGGAATCCACATCAACCAGAAATTGCTATTGGGAAGGAACGTTCTATATCTGGCTGGGATGTTAAATCACAAAGGTGTATTATCCATCGTATCTTAGATAGTTATTTCAATGAAAATTAATTTACTGGTATAACCAACTTATATTTAGTCAGACATTTAATATCGATGGGGCACATTCAATACTTGTACGCGCTTTGGATTTCAATCCAAACATACCAAATCAAATTGCTTCTGCTGGTGATGACTGTAAAGTAAGATTCTGGGATATTAGGAATACTACCGAAAGCATCAAAGAAATATCCGATCATACTCATTGGTATGAAAATTCTCAAATCCTTTTAAATGTTTGTTAATTATTATTATTAATTTGAATTTCAAATGATAGGATTTGGGCCATAGAATATAACAGATTTCATGATCAACTTTTTTTAAGTTCTGGTTCTGATTGTCAAGTCAATCTTCAAAGTATCGTTTCCATTTCTTCAGCAATGTTTCAATATAATGAATATGACGATAATAAATCCGAAGATGAATATCAAGAAATAATAAGGTATATTTCGTTAGTTTTTAACATATTCTATTCAATGATTTTATTTTAATGATTTCGTTTGATTGAGCAGTAGGCCAACCGACGGTTTGGTGAGAACTTATGATCAACATGAAGACAGCGTATATTCAGTTGCATGGAGTGCTCATGATCCTTGGATATTTTGTTCTTTATCTTATGATGGAAGGGCTGTCATTAATAGAGTACCTAGAGAAGAAAAATACAGAATAATTCTTTGATAATTGATTGATTAATAAAATTTCACGAATGAGAGACAAATATTTTATATGAAAATATTACCATATTGATTAATATTCTTGTTGATCATCATACAGCATAAAAATTTTACGATCAGATTTTATATAAAATATACTCTATTTAGTAACAAATGTAGTACGACACAATAATTGCAGTCGTCGATATAAATTGATTGGTGCAACAAATTTTAAGCAATTACAACATTTAAATAACTAATTCAAAAAAACATTATATGCATTGTGTTATATAATTATCAACTTGTAATCGTACTTGAAGAGAAACTTGTTGTCTTGATTGATTGGTTTTTGTGAATTCAGTATTTATATGAAATGAGCTGCACACATTTTTCTTTTTTTGGTTATTTTTGTGCAATCTGCAATCTGGTTAACCCAACCATGTTCGAGAGGATGATTGCCAACACCTCCAAACTCATACTGTTTCGCACCTCAAAAAAAAAAAAATAATAATAATATTAATTCAACCTGTTTAGCCCTTTGGCAGAAAAAAACTTTTTTCATTGTTGTGTGTTCTTTTCGCCAACTCCATACATTCCTTCAATAGATTAAGGATAAGGTTATTCTAATACTTCCACGCTTCCTTTTTATTCTCCTATCCGTCTTAATACCTAACCACTCATTATATATTATTATTCTTCACAAAAGATAATGTCCGGTACGTGTTTAATAAAGTTTTCAAAAAACTAAAATTCTATTTGATATTTCTTTTGTTTTCATCAATTATCTGTATTAAAAAGTGAAAGAAAGAGAAAAGGAGACCAATAAGCATTTTGCAAACTTTTTATCTCTTATATTTGTAATTTTATTATTTTCACGCCAACTTTCATCTTTGAAATCTTGAACATCATCTGGGAGGTCATCATATTTGACCCATTAGAAATAAAGTCGAGCAGTATTTTCGATACTTTGACACTTAAGACTTTAACCGATTGTAAATTTTAGTAGTAATAGTATTCAGTTAAACTGACACATTTTACGTGAACTTTTAAAAGGAAGCGAATATATATAGTAAATAATTAAAAATCTTGCTTGGTAAAAAAGAAAGATAAAGAAAAAAGATTAGACTATAAAATTTTCAATATTGACCTTTTTTTTTTTTTTAATACAAATCTAACAGAAACTTCCGGAAGTGTCCCGAACTCAGGCCTGAAAGTAAGTCGTTTTGATATTAAAAAATCGTCATACTTTTAGAATCTACAACAACAATAATAATATTATGATTCATTAATTATAGTCGATCATCAATAGCGTTATCCGAAAGAAACTTCAAGGATATGTCGGTTTTGCTAACCTTCCCAACCAAGTACATCGTAAATCCGTGAAGAAAGGATTTCACTTCACGGTGATGATTGTTGGTAAGTATTATATATATATTTATTTATTTATTTATTAATTCTTTATTAAATTTCAAACCAACCGTTTCTATTCTAATCGTGCTTTTGTATAGGTGAATCCGGTCTAGGTAAATCAACACTCGTCAATACTTTATTCGGTACCACTCTCTATCCAAACAAAGGTGAAGCTGACCCATCAGATGAAACACCAAAGACAGTAGAAATCCAATCTCTCAGCGCAGGTCCGTTTCCAGGTTTTAGTTTTATTAGATTTGATTTAATTTATCGTGCAGATTTTTCTCACGATGGCCTTTATTACTTGTATATACAATAGATATTGAAGAAAATGGTGTTAAATTAAGGCTTACGGTTGTTGATACTCCCGGATTTGGTGATTTTGTAAACAACGAAGAAAGGTAAAAACGTCAAATCTTTTCATCCATACGTGACATTTTAATACTCGTTTTTATCTCACGTGACTTAAAATTTCATTAGCTGGAAACCAATTCTCGAAAATATCGAAGCTCGATTTGACGCATATCTTGAACAAGAGAATCGCGTAAATCGTCGTAAGATGCTTGACAATCGCGTTCATGCTTGCATTTATTTCATTGCCCCTACAGGGCATTCGTAAGTGATGATTTTTTTAAAAATTATTTTTGATTTGAAAAGTTCATGGTTTCTTTATTTATTATTTTTATAAACCTTAAAGACTTAAGCCCTTGGATGTAGAATTCATGCGACGGTTACACACCAAAGTCAACCTTATCCCTGTAATCGCTAAATCGGACACGTTAACTGAAGACGAAATCAAACAATTCAAGCAACGTATCCTAGATGATATTGCTTATCATAAAATTCAAATTTATCAAGCTCCACAATATGAATATGATGATCAAGAAACGGTAGCAGAAAACCGTGAAATAATAGTAAGTAGTTGATTTGTTTGAATGATGATAAATATCTCGTAATTATTCATTTTTTTAAAAAAATTAAATTATTTTAGAGCAAAATTCCCTTTGCAATTGTCGGTAGTGATAAGGAAGTTGAACTTTCTGATGGTCGTCGCGTTCGTGGACGTAAATACCCATGGGGTGTAATTGAAGTGGACAATGAAGAGCACAACGATTTTGTCAAGCTTCGACAAATGCTCATTCGGTTAGTTTCCTATTATTATTATATTAAATGACATTGTGTATACTAGATAGTTATAATTAATAATTTTTGCATATAAACATTTAGAACTCATATGGAAGAGCTCAAAGAATACACCAATGATGTGCTATATGAGAACTATCGTTCCGAAAAACTTGTTACTATGGGGGTACAGCAAGACCAAACTGTCTTCAAGGAAGTAAACCCACTCGCCAAGATGGAAGAAGAACGTCAACTTCACGAAGCCAAATTACAAAAGATGGAAGCTGAGATGAAAATGGTGTTCCAACAAAAAGTCCAGGAGAAGGAGGCTAAATTGAAACAATCCGAAGAAGAATTATATGCTCGCCATAAAGAAATGAAGGATGCTTTGGAAAAACAACGACTAGAATTAGAAGAAAAGAAAAGGCGATTAGAATCTGGTAGACCGATTACCCCTGAAAAAGCAAAAAAGAAAGGGTTTTCGTTTAACAAATAGATGAAACTCCAAAACAAATATATATATATATTTAATTATTAGAGGTTTTTGGCACTTTTCTTTTTTTTTTTTTTGATAGAATCATATACCTTGATTATTCCCGCTGATTTTAAATATTCCGGTGCGAGTTTGTTTATATAAAATGGTTGGGTTGGTTTGTTTTTTTTGGGGGATCAAAAAAAGGAAAAAAAATTTTTTTTCAAGTTTTTTTATTTCACTATATATTAACGTTAACGCTGTAGTTTAGATTTATTTTTATATATATTTTTATTAATTATATTTTATTCGTCGTAATTTTCTGGATTTTTTATACCCTTTTTATTATGTATACGTGGTCCCACGGATCTCTAAATTTCTTATACGTGTCATGACACTTATTATATTATTATTATTTGGTAACTCCCCTCTTTATACATTATTCCAATAAATGTTTCTACAGAAAAATTATAATTTATTAATAATAACTGAGCTGTAATACTTTGTAGCTAAATACATGATAGTTGTAAAAGTCTACAAAAAAAATTTTTTTTAATAAAGCAGAATTTAATTTATTTCAAAATTATTATTAATTTGAGATACGCCGGGAAAAAGTTTGATTTTTTCCGCCAGTTTCCCCCGTTTCTATTGCAAAAGTCTTATATATTCATATCAGTATCCACAATCGTAAATGTTCATTATCTTGATTCGTCTTTTGATCAAATCGTAATGTAAGAAGTATCCTTATTTCTTTACTGATATGTCGCGTTGCGTAACTTCATTATTAATATCGGACGCGTCATAAACTCAAATGAAATAAATATTAGTTATAACAAGCTTATAATGTAAGAAATATTTTACTGATATTTCTTTTCTTTAAAGATTTACGTGTAAAATCCCTCAAAGATTATTTATAGTTGGAGTATGTGACGCGTCGAATATTGGTATTGGTCGACGTGTATTCCGTTCTTTTTGCTTCCAAATTACCTTCTTGTTCGTAGAAAGAATTTATGAAAAAACAGAATCAATTTTTATCAACGGATCTGTGATTTCATAATTTCATGATATAAATACCATAAATAGCAATTTTGACGCGTGTATCATTCGCCGCGTGTTAACGATCTCAATCATTATTTTAACATAAACTTCAAATATTTATACAAAATTTCTATATACTTATAATTTTTCAGCATGCTTTTTGAACAATTGGTTGACGATTATCGCCGTATGATAAGTAATAATGTACTTGAACTATATAAAAGAAGACGAACGCTTAAAAACGTACAAGATGAAAATAAAGAAAATATCATACCGAATATAAAATCAGAAGATAAGAAAGACAACACTGTTGAAGATCCGGAAGCTGATTCTTTATCGTGGTTAGTTACTATATTACCCTTTAAACGCGTTAATCATCAAATTTAACATATCTTTATTGCAAAGGGGCTGGTTATGTGCTAGAATGGCGGAAATTTATGTTTATTGTCCACAAGGACAAAACGAGCTTCTTTCATTGAGCGAATTAGAATCAAAAGTAAGTGTAATAAATTCCTTTTAAGATTATTTCCAAATTACCTTTAATTTAACTTATTTCTATAGTGGAAAATTATAAGCGCCGATGAAAGAATGGGTATAGCGAAAAGTACGCGACTTTGTGTGTTCTTTTAGTTCGACAATTATTTTTTCACAATGTTAAACTTATCAAAAACATTTTTTTTTTTAAAAAAAAAGACTTTTGTCTAATGGACTCATTATGTTTTCCAAATAACACTGAAGTACGAAGCTATGAACTAGCGGTCGTAAAATCCAGAAGAAGTCAGAGACTAGATACAATATATATCCTTTCGGATTTTAATTAAGAAGAGAATTAAGAGAATTTTATATTTCGAAATTTAAAATAATATTCAACCTTAATAACGTTTTTAATTTAAATACGTTATGTAACCTTGTTTGATGGTTATGATAAGTCTAAAACGGTTAATATGATACTTGATCGAAGATTTATCAAATTTGATCTGTTGTTTAAAGTAAGATAAATCTATTTCTTTTAAAACAACAAATTTGCTCGATGAAAAAAATTTTTCTGTTTCTTTATTTCATAAATGTCTGTTTTTAGCAAGAGAACCGTCAAGTTAGGTTCAATCGCTCTGGATTGTCGAGGAAAAATTCTCAATTGATTCTTCAAACCGAGAACCTGATTCTTGTACTTACTTCGGCCGATGAAAGGTTTATAGAAAAAGAATTCCATAGTTCAATATCGGACCTCTCATTAACCGACTTTTATAAAGGGAGAGTTTACAACTTTTGGACAAGAGTAAGCCCTTCAATATATTCATGTAATGTGAAAACGTACAACTTTTATATTTATTCAACTATTAAAAAAATAGATCATACATATCGAGAAAGAGGAACCTGCTAGTTATTCTGGATTTTACAAACAAATTTGCATTAATCTTCGCGATATGTCAAGTTCTATGACAGCCACCCTTATTTTATTTGATCTGCAAATAAATATGACCGATTTATTCAAAATGGTAAAAAGGTTAAAATTTGATCGTTTAATTTATATCTTTGACATATAAATACTTACTAATATTTATTAACGATAGGGAGATTTTCTCGGAATTCATATGCCATATATTGAAGAAAAAAGTCCTGGAGAATTTATTTTCATGTATACGGATTGCACTACGTTATTTTGTCTACCAATGAACGAACTGATTAAGGTTAGTATTTATAAAGCTTAACGACAAAAACTTTTATAATTATACCAACTTCTCTTTTCGTAGGATCCAAACGTCAAAAAGTTCAATAATCCAAAAAGCAAATTAAACTTTCAAGATGAAACGGTAAAAATCAAAACTACTAGATATATATATTATTTTTTTTTTTTAAAAAAAAAAAAAAACTTTATTCTAATTATCTTGTCAAAATTTAGTATATGATTGATTACAGATTTCAAAGCGAGCGTTTTTACATTAAGAATATGCCATCACAAGGTATAAATATCACGCTTTTTGGAAGAATAGATGACATCTCAGAAAATGTAAGTGATTCTTACATTTAATAACGTTTTACTTGGAAAGCTTACTAACAATCTCTTTATTAATAAAGTGTCCACAAGAATTTGATGGAAAATTAATCGATATGTACATGATAAAGCTTAGTGATAGAACCGGTAAGGAATCATTACAATTAGGTAATATATTTTGATAATTTATCAATATAATAATATATGATATATTTTTACATTAGGATTTACGTACGTGACACTTTGGGAAAGGATTGGTCAAACCGTTTCTAATTATTACGTCGGTCAATATATTGTACTAGAGGGATTAAGAACCTTTAAAAGCATGGATGATTTAATCGAAGTTGTTGGAGATGTTTCATATGGCTCATCGATATACAATGGTAATAGAGAATTATTATAAATTTAGGAAGTAAACTTATTAATGTTTTTATTTATAAAATATAGTTAGCATGGCAACAGGATGGTTGGCAACAAATACTTTAAGACGACATTTGCATGTCCCAATAAAGAATATCATTCAAATGTCTAACAGTGAATTATACGTGGACCATTTTATCACTCACGTTTCAATCGCCGGATGGGACATAAAAGATGATAAATCAAAGGGGATAGTATGGAATTTGCAAGACCATACTGGTGAAATTCGAGCTGAAGCAGTTGGTTCTGTTTCAGAGGTAAAAAGAAAATCAATTCACTACCTTATCTTTTGAAATTATATATCGATGAAGCTAAAAATTCATTCAATTTTAGGATCTTCTTCGATCAATCGGTTATCGTCAAATGCTATCAGAATCACTAATTCGTTCTACGCTCAAAAAACCTACAAGTACGATTTTAGAGGGTAAATGGTTGTGGTGTTGTCTATCATTTTTGGTAAGTTTATAATATATTTATTATATTTATAGATTTTTTTTTTAAAAAATTATATTACTTAAGTTTATCTTTTTCCGTTCGTTTTTTTTTTTAAAAAAAAAGCCATTTGAAAAGTATCAGATTAATGCTGTAGTAGTCCAAAACTGAGCCATAAACAATTTTGCTTCAAATTGTTAATTATGTAATAAAGACATTGATTAATATAATCATTAGTTTAATAAATTCTCTGTGTGGGCGTTTAATAACTTTCCCTTTTCCTTAAATATGATTGGATAAAAATTTCGTCAAGTGTCACAGATTATCCTCCTTATCCTACCCCTTATTCGTTGGTTACATTTTCTGCTTTCGTAAGAAAAATTAAAATTAAATTAACCAAAAATGGAATTACTAAATAATATCTGCCCAAGAAAAAAAGCATCAATTCAATTCCAAACAAGGCTTGGTTCTTTAAAGAAATCATGGGAAATTCTCCTATAGGTTACTAATAAGGATTTGTTTTGGTAGCACAAGTAATGATTTTTACGATCTCTATGAAAAAAACATTGAACTTATTAATTCGAAACGTTCGAAACGTTACTGATTTGATAGACAATTGTTTTTGTTTTTTAAAGTCCATGATCATAATTTCTGATCGGCGTTTGGTTATAAAACTAGTACCAATTCATTTAAACAATCTATTGAATTACGACATAAAACTCAATTTCAAAATGTTCACTTTGCATTTGAAATCTTCCTCAAGCAATAAAAAACTATATTAAACCTTTGTAAAAAAATTAGCGAAACTAAAGGTTTAGACATTTTTCTAAATCCAAAATATGATCCTTAATTCAGCTAATAATTAACTTACCTACTTATTTTGTCACAACTTTTAAATTTTTAATTATTTGTCAATACAAATTAATGAAAATTGTTGTTTATAATTAAAACAATATTTTTTTGCAATTTATATTATTATTATATTTCTACAATAGTTCAAGATATATAAATATCTTGTTATACAAGTTGATTATAAAACCTATGAAACCTATCAATTAAAAAGAACTTAGGATGGAGATATAGGTTCTCCAATTTTCAATTGTTTTTAAAGAAGGTATTTCGGCTGTAAGTCACCATTTTCTGCTATTTCTTTCAACCCGTCTAACATATCCTTTGTAGTGTATCGATCACTAGGATCACATTATCCTATCATAAAAAAGTGTGACAATGCTGCTACTACTTCTTTCAATAGCCTTTTTCCGCTACCTTTTTTTCCATATTTCTGATTGCATTTAAGTGCCCATCCAATAAGTAGGTGGAATATGTGATTTCTATTATATTTTAGAAATTATTTGATCAATTACTTTATATAAATAGTAAACCCAATTTTTACTCACTCGTCTATATCCATTTTTGAAAATTTTCTCTTGATTCTTTATCAATTTGCACTGCTTCTCCCATTTCTCGCTTAAATAAATTCACCAATTCATATCATCCCAAAATGGTATTAAAATGAATATTTTTTCTATTTTTAGTTTATCAACAGACTATCTTCTTTATACGCATGGTCTAATAATTAAATGCCACTGAAGAGATAAGCTTGCTTAAAACCTCGATATATTGGCATTATTCATTTTGAGGAAACCTCTGAATGTTCTACTGTTGATTAATTATGTTTTAGTAAATTTACTCATAGAAAAAATCTTTATTTCTCTGAAACTAAGAAGATCACATGCACAAATATATTCTGCCAATGAATCTTCTGTTAGCAAACTATTTGAACCAATTAAAAATTCCAGGTATAGTTTTGACATTACTTTGGTTTCTTTAATTACAATTGGATTTAAAATAAGCTATGATATACCATTTGAACAATCTAATATTTTTTTTTGATATCTTTACCAGTAGTTAAATCAAATCCTAATCATACCTCTTAATTGCATACCTTAGATTGATTGAGTTAAAAAAGTTGAAAATTGCTTGAATAAATATAAGTTTTCAAAAAAAGAAAAGTATATATATATATTTACAAGTGATAACTATCAATTGATGTCTTAACTTTTCCTACTTTTAGAAAGCATCACTTTTTACATTCAATATTATGCTATTCTACTCATTTTAAAACTAATATTATTGTTTCAAAACAATAATAATATATACCATTATCACTTATTATGATAACCTATTTTGGTTTTAGGTTGAGTAAGGTAAATATAGCATTAGGCAGTAAATCTTGCATTTTGTTTATTATCATTTGACAAATGATCAAAAGTTTGATTTCTAATTCATTATTTCTTAAATATATTAAAACAGTATGTAATACTTATTCATATTATATATAAAAGTCTTATTTTGTTTCACAAACTCATTTTGAAAGTATTTGTATTTTGCAATTTACTATAATAAGAATGCATTTATTATTAAGTTGCAATAGATTGGTATTAAATTAACTATTCAGATATCTCTTTCTTGTTAGATGTACAAAATAGTATTCTAGCATCTCCTGAAGTTCTTTTAATATTTCTTGTTATTCATTTCCAAATAATGTTTGCAATTCTTTAAATAAATTGAATATTTTATTATATTTATTACATTCTAATGTATATTTCTTATTACAATTACCAAATACAAATAATAACAATGATTGGTACAAGAATCATGTAATATTATTCCATTATAAATCACATGTAAATATTTTGGATAATCATATTTAAAAAATTATTTTGAAGCTTTAATAATTAAACACATTTAATTTTTGCAATTTTAATATTAATTTCAAAATATTTATAAAGATAAAAATTAGATTAAATTATATTATTTTACTTAAAAGTTCTGATCTTTAATATTTTATATTTTGTTTATCAAATTTTTAAACATATTATATCTATAAGTATTATAGTTACTACAAATTCTTCAAAATCTTCTTGATATATAAATAGCTCATCTCATAATTTTTTCAAAAATACTGATTATCCTATTCCTTTAAAATATAATTTATATAATTTTGTTTAAAGTGTTTCTTTTTGATTATTAAATATTTTAGTAGCAATTCTATTTTGATACTAACTTTATAAGAATTCAAATTCATGTTTTTCTTACTACTCATAAATTAGTAATACCTGATGAAATTATCTTTCTTAATATGATGAAATTGATAAAACCAAAATAACAAAACTAGATTTTATTAATAATGAGACTATTTTACTTAATTGCTAAAATTATATTTAATTTGATTTAAATTTTTTGAATTAAAATACATTAAAAATATAATAATTTTATATTTATTTATATAAAAATATTAAAAAAACAAATCCTTTAAACAAAATTACAATTTTTTAAAAAAGAGTTCAGGTAGATATCACTATCATAAACTATTCAAATTAATCATTATATTCTTAAAATATAATTTTTTTTTGCATATATGGTTTAGATGCAACTAGATATTTATGATCAAAAATATATCTATGTATTTTTGTATTATAAAATGTATTTTAAAAAACTTATAAAAGTTAATAAATTAGTTAGAGAAAAATTTATTTAAAGAGTATTATAAAATATTTATATAAAGTTTAATTTGTAATTTTTTATAAGAAATCTTATATACAATAATTAAAAATATAGTCAAACTTTAATATAATGAACCTTTGATATAATGAATTTTAAATCAAATATATTAAATATATCTTATTATAATAAACTAGCCAATAAATTCTTTAAAAAATTTATTATAAGTTTATAACGAAGTTGATTTAGATCCTAGGATTCATTATATCAAAAGTTCACTATATTCTTATTTTTCATTAGCATCATGTTTATTTAAATTCAGATTATACTCAAAAATTTTTAGAATACTTTTATAATATTGAATATATATCTTAATATTATCTGTAAAAATTTACTTTATAAAGTATATTTTATCTGATTTAGGATCAGATAATTAGACCTAAAATTTATACTATAATATTTGATAAAACAATCTCTAGTTACTTAAATTATTATTTTTATACAATAAGAATCACTACTAGATTTGATTAAAAAATAATAACTTACTGTAAAGCACTGACTAAATTACCTTCTCACAAACTATTACTCTAAGGTTTTGAGCTAAAATTTTGTAAAAATCCAGGTATTTTATATAGAAGTTTTTTTAAAGACGTAAATTAATCAATCTTACTTATTTATATATAATTATTCATCTAATATTTATAAAATAATATCAAAAAATATAGTCACATGACATTTATATACAAAAAGTATGATTCAGTAAAATTTTGAAAGGAATTCTGATTTGTATCATATGCAATTTCTGATTTAATTATATTAAAATGTCTAACTGATACCATTAAATCAGGGTTGGTAAAAGACCTTGAAATAACCTTGAAATAACCTCAAATAATCTCAAATGATCTTATTGTTATTATAAATTTTAAGTCAAAAGACCTTATAATTTACCATCATTGCATTAAATTATTTAGTCAAAACTTGAATGTTATTAAAAAAAATAAATAACAGGAGATTTTTTAAAGAAATAAATGATTTTATTTTAATATTTCAATATTATTAAACCAATTAATTCATCCTTAAATGACATGTTAACAAATTATTTATTATTATATCTTCCTAAAATTTTATCATATTTGACATTATCAAACAAAATTAATTACTATCATTAAAATTTAAACCATTTCAATTATTATAATCTTGCTCATAATCTCCCCCTTCTTCCCTTTCTAATTCATTATCTGTATTATTTTCATCATTATTTTCTTTATCTTCATCATCTTCATCCATAAGATTATCATAATCAAAGATTTCATCATCTTCTGTATCATCTGTTTTAACTGAAATTTCATAACATCTAAATGATTTGTGAATTAAACTTGATTCAACTTTTTCTCATACAGTTTTTACCTATAACATACTAAGAAATATGAAGGTTTCTTAATACGTCCAGTAAGAGTTAACTCATAAACTTGATTTGTCATCCAATCATTATAAAGCTCACGAATCTTTTAAAAATTTTTAATTTAATTGATAAAACTAAATAATATTTTAATAAATAATGGCTTTGTTGAATTAATAAATAAATGCTTTAAAATATATAAATAATTTAATAATTTAATAATTATAATTTAAATAATTAAATAAATACAAATAATTTACATTAAATTTGAAGCTTTCATTTATTTTCACGTCAAGAGGTTGCAGCTTAGATATTAACCCACCAGGTATTATTGCTATATAAATTGCTTTACAGCTCTGAAGACGCTTTCTTGTAAATGTATTGCCACAACTGAATGAAATAAGTATTCTCACCTTAATTGCACAATGTCCAGAGCTTTGTCTTCAGTATTTTTTTTGCTAGCACTTCTTCACACTGCGATATCTTGAGTATCACCACAATTGATGCTGGTTTACTAGAAATATACCACCATTAATTATCATAAAATAATTGAAGTATCTGTGAATCATCCGATTGTAATACTATAGTCAAAAATCTCCAGTCTGTATGAGGAGAACTTCCAATTTTCTTATTTCGCATTTATTATTATCAACCTCTTTATAGAGCTTGAAGTTGTATCTGTCTCTTCTCGCCTCAAAAATAATAGTAAGTCAGTTAATATTAAAAGTATGAAATATAATTATTTATAATTTGTATCATGAAAATTTCCATTGATTTGTAATTGTATCATATGCAGAAAAGTCCATGGCCTTCAATGTCAATGGCTTTATATAACGAAAATTTTCTAACAGAAAAAGTAAAGGATATAAAAAAAATAAAATGTGTAAATACAAATAAATAATATAACAAAAGATTTCACATAAATCTTATAAAGTATCATAAAGTATTATATTATAATCAAGAGTATAGCTAGTCTTTTAAGCAAAAATTTCCGCATATTAAAAAATATAATTTTGTATATAACTAACTAGGTAGATTACTTATTACTCAATAAAAAGAATATATAATAAAAACCATCCTCACCTTCTCTAGAAGTAATATACTTCACAAAAAGGGTAACCTATAAGTTAGTTTATCATAAATATGCAACAGCTCTTATGCAAACTACTTATACAGACAAAGATGTATAATGAAGAACTATCCTCTCCTTCTTTGGGAAGAATATACTCCACAAAAAAAGTAGAATACACAAGACTTTGCAGATTTTAATCATCTTATGATTAAGTTGAAAGTATTTAAAATTAAACTCGCCTTAACAGCGAAACACGTCTTGATGAAAACTGAAAAAGCATATCTAATATGTCACATAAATGGTTATTAATTCAAAAATACTGTAATATGCAATCAATTTTTGATCGATCATAACATGCTTGATTACCTATTTTAGAAACATTCAAGGTAGTAAAGCTTACAGATTCGTGCATTTGCATAATAACGCATTAATGCACTATAATTTTGCATAACACATGCATCACACTTTTTGCACTATTAAGGCAATTTTTAACACTTTTTGCATTTTTCACGTGATCTAAATTGAATTTACCATTTAACAGTCACTGGACATGTCACATGTCGATCATAGCAAATGACATTGATATAGATGTCGATCATTTGATTGACAAAATCTTATGATTTTATGCCTTTTTTTTTTACTTTGTGATATGTAAATTGTGTTCCATTTCTAACCAAATCGAACAGTTATTATATCAAAATGTTCATTGACGAAAATTTTTATAAACTTTTAAAAGTGAACGGTTCAGCCAGTTTAAAAAGATCTTGTTGGAAAAATATCTATTATTTAATATATTTATTATATAAATAATCGAAACTTTTTAAAATTCCTTTTTTTGTCTATTTAATACTTTTCAACTATTTTTATTTAACTTTAAACAAAAAATTACATTATTTTTGGAATAAAAACACACTTTAAGTACAAATATAAGATTTTTTAAAATATTACAAACAAAAAAATTTGCAATTATTCAACTAATTATTTAGTTATAAAACCACTTAAAAATATATTTAGAAATATTATTTGATTATTT
>CAMKVN010000831.1:0-23427 GCA_946474995.1 Funneliformis geosporum
AGTTCAGGGATAGTATCCCGAATATCCAACTCGTACAGAAAACTTGGATCATCTCCCATAAAAGGAATTTTGCCAGAATTGCAAAATTGTTGAACCAGATATTGCATTCGTCCATAATTTTTCTCTTTGAGTGAATCCATAGGTTTGTCTCCAACTTTTCTTCGCAAGTATTTAAGAAATTCATCATCAACGAAAGTGCTTCCGCAAAAATCACCGGCTCTTTCGGTTACCTCTCCCAATTGTTTATCATTTATTAATTTACGCGTCGTCAAATCTACTGTGCCACCACCACAGTCGACGATCATGAAATTAACTTATATGTAATAAACAGGAACCATGAGTCAATATATATATATATTATTAATCAAAGATAAAAATGAATTTTATTTTAAAACATACTTCCTGGTTGTGCAAGACCATGTTCACTCAGACTATTTTCCATACAAAATACAGCCGCAGCTTCAGCTTCAATAAAGGAAAAAAAATGAAATTAATTAAAAATTTAAATGAAAATTATTTATTGTTCTGTGGTACTTACGTTCCGTTGTGAATTGCAGGTTCGCTGAACATTCTTCTTTGATCAAATCTGCATTATGCGCGCAAATTCTCATAATTGCTTTTGACTTTTCGGAAAATTCTGCAGGAACGGTAATAACCAAAAGAACGTGTTTGAAGTAATCGATTTTTGACCATTGTGCGGTAACCGTGTCTTTAATTATCTTAAAAAAATTTGTCCACATGTATACGTGAATAATTCAAATACATAATAATATAATATTTAATGTGAAATTATTTCTGATGCTAACCTTTCCGATTTCTCTAAAATAATCGGTAATCGCCTTCTTGTAATCAACTGGAAGGTTCGGTTTAAAATTATCTAACATATCTCCTAAATGCAACTTAAATAATTCGACGGGTTTATTTTCATTCTGGGTCGTATCTCGACGATTTGGCTTTTTAGCTAAAGCTGGAGCACCCCATAATTTTACTTGATTATATTTGTCATCATATTGAAGAACTGTGTTGGTTTTTAATTGACCTCGTTCTCCATGCCATAAATCGTTTGAACGTAGATTTTGCTTTTCTGTAACATGACAATACGCGAATCCAGAGTACGTCGTACCAAAGTCGAATCCGATCACGACGCGGATACTATCCTCCTCAACCTCGGCGGAGCTCTCGGGTTTAGAGGAATCTTCTTTCAAATCTTTAAAAATATATGAAAACAAATTTACCTTTAATTAATTTTTTTTTTTTTTTTTTTTTTTTGATAATCATACCTTTCCTTAAATTGCTCCATGAAGAACGTTCAGAAAATTTTTTATTTATTTCTCTAGTATTTAATTCATTAATTTTTTTCATCTTTTAAATTTTTTGTTTTTTATCTCTTTTAGAAAATGGTATTTGATCGTTTTATATAGATAACGCGCATGTAAACATGTATATCGATATCATTATTCAAGGTTCCGTATTCTTTCTCATGAGAAGATTACTAAAATAAGTGTAATTCGGGGCTATTACAAGTAATATACTCCGAAAATCTCGAATTGGACATATTGAAAATTTTTTTAATTATTCAAAAAAGATATGCAATATGATAAACACAACAATGAAAAACAACTTCGAGAGTAGCAGTTATGCGAGATAATGCAAAGGATTATAAAAATTTCAATTAAAATAAATTTACAATGAATTATGGATATTTCATTGACAAATGAATTTGAATATACCATTGTTTCTTTCATTTAAAATCTTCCCACCTGTGATAGAATATCTTTTTATTTTTAAAAATAAATGTGATAATTGGGAATAAATGAAACAAATTAGGAAAATGAATAATCAAATATTAACCGGTATTTAAGCCGTCATGGTTTTATTTATCATAGTGAAAACATTTTAGGAAGGATGCATTTCTTAAAGAGGTTATCATGGTTCAATGTTAAACATGTGTAATATTCCTTCTCGAATTATTGATAAATACATAAAAATTTCAACAAACAAAATTAAAATTTTTTTTCCTTCCTTGCTAATAATAAACAAACATGACATATATACCCCTAGAAAATTATGATCCTATGGATATCGATATAATCGAAAAATTACAAACATGTAATAATAACCGCACGTTATTCTTCAACTCGCAACAACCACGTTTGCCTAATCATCCTAATCTTGATATACCTAATCTTGATTTCATAACATTTGACAGCGAATCAAATGAAGAAAAACAAATGTTAGTTGAGGAAAATAAACAAATTTCAACGGAAAACGAGCAAATTAAAAATCATCTTAAGGAGCAATATAAACAAATTGATGTCTTGAATAATCAAATCAGTAAGTTAATACTGGAGATTCAAGAAAAGAACGAATTTATTTACGAACTAAAACCTTATAAAGATATTTTTTCAACGTCTGAAAGAAAACTTGAATCTTATGACCGTGATAATAAGCAAAAAAATGAAGAAATACAAATCTTAAAACGTGATAATATGCAAAAAAATGATGAAATACAAACCTTAAAGCGTGATAATATGCAAAGAAATGATGAAATACAAATCTTAAAGCGTGATAATATGCAAAAAAATGATGAAATACAAATCTTAAAAAATATGCTCAATGAGAAAGATAATGAAATAAATGATCATAAAGTAGAAATATTGTCATTAGATGATGTAATTAAGGAAATTATAGAAAAGACCGAAATTTTAAATGTTGAAATTAAGGATCTTAAACAAAAGAACAAAACTTTAGATGATGAAAATGGAGAATGGCAAAATTATATTAGCAAAGCAACAACCTTTTCTTTAAGTGATAATGATGAAAATCACTCCGTCCAACTTGTCAAAGATATTACGAAATTACAAAGTATGATTGAAAAATATGTGGGAACTTTGAGACAGGTTGACATAGATTTTGGCGAAGTAAATAAGCTATTATACTCCTATGGGTGTAAAACAGAAGTAAAATCTATCCAAGAAAACGAATTACCACTTGTAAAAGCTGTTTTACAGCGTCATGTATTTTATGAACTCAAAAAAAATGCAGAATCTCATTTAAGAAATGAATGTTTGGAAGCAAAAATTTATCATCATTCCAAGAAAATTTTTAATTTATTAAATGAATGTGCAACATCACGTGATGGAACCAACGATATAACAAAAGCTTTACCTATTAAAATACGTCAACAAATATTTGGATTTCTCGGCAATCTTGGATTTGCAGACACAAATAAACAAGTTAATGTCATTATACATTCTATGAAAAACCAGTTAAACGAATCAATTAACAAAATTCGAAAGATTAAAAGTCCACAAAAGAAAACATTACTCGATGATATGGCAACCAATTTAGTGCGAGAATTCATTAGAATAATTTTTTTCCGCTTGAAGGTGCAAGAGCCAATTCCAATACTTACTTGGTTTCCATATAATGTAAAAATAGATCCGAAAATAATGAAAGGGAGATGGGGTAATGAAGATGAAGGTGAAGATACTGAAGAAGATTTATTTGTAGAAATTTGTTCTTTTCCTCTTATAGTTTCCAATTTTGGTAATAGCAATCAAATACTCTATACACATGCAAACGTTGTTCATCAATTTAAAAGATCACATGACACCACCAATAAAGGCATAATGACTACTACTTTCAATTCTATTAAAAATTACTTGATTCCCTCTAAGAATATGAGTGAAGACAGTAATAATAAAATTTCTACTTCTAAATCAGCAACCTCTAATCAAAAAAGAACTAATGATCAAAATGGAAGAAATAAAAATAATCAAAATTATGAATTTGAAAATGGTAATATTAATCAAAATGATGATGTTGAAAATGCTAAAGTTTTAGATAGAAATCAAAATTATGAAGGAGGAAATGGTGAAGGTGATAAAAATTATTATCGTAATGTTAAAGATGGTGGCAAAATACGATATGGTAAAGATGGAGGAAACAACCAAAACGGTATAGATGGAGATAACAATCAAAATAGTAAAGATTTAATCATCAATAAAAATGGTAGAGATGGAGGCAATAATCGAAATAATAAAGATGAAAATAGCTATCGAAATGGTAAAAATGGAAGTAACAACCCAAAAGATAGAGATGGAGATAACAATCAAAATGTTAAAGATGAAGAAGGTAACAATCGAAATGACAAAGATGGAGATAACAATAGAAATGGTAGAGATGGAGGTAACAATCGAAATGGTAAAGACGGAGGAAATAACAAAAATGGTAAAGATAGAAAAAATAATCCAAGTAGCAAAAATGGAAGTAGCAATCTAAATGATAGAGATGGTAGAGATGGAGATAATAATCGAAATGATATAGTTAGGAAAGATGGCGGTAACAACCAAAATAGTAAATATGGAAGTAACAATCGAATTGGTAAAGATGGAAGTAACAATCAAAATGGTAAATATGGGGATAACAATCTAAATGTTAAAGATGAAGGTAACCATCGAAATGGCAAAGATGGAGATAACAATAGAAATGGTAGAAATGGAGGTAACAATCGAAATGGTAAAGACGAATGTAATAACCATAGTGGTAAAGATGGAAATAATAATAATAGCAAAGATGGAAGTAGCAATCTAAATGGGAGAGATGGAGGTGTAGATAACAATCGAAATGATAAAGGTGGAGGCAATAACCAAAATAGCAATGACGGAAGTAACAATCGATTTGGTAAAGATGGAAGTAACGATCAAAATGGTAAAGATGGAGATAATAATCAAAATGGTAAAGATGGAAGAAACAATCGAAGTGTTAAAGATGGAGATAACAATCAAAATGGAAATGGCAAAAATGGAGGTAACAATCGAAATAGTAGAGATGGAGGCAGCAATCAAAATGTAGGTAACAATAAATACGGTAAACATGGAAGTAATCATCGAAATGGTAAAGATGATGACGATCATAAAGGGAGGTATTAATAATCAAAACGAAGATAGCAACAACGTCTGCAATGTTTAAAAGATGGTAGTTTGTTTGTATGTAATCATCATATTGTAAGAATATTAATTAAAATAAAAGAAATATTTATTTACTAAATTATAAAATGGGCGCTTTGCGGTATAAAGGATGTAACTTGAAACAAAAATTAGTAACTGATAAATCTGGATTTTGTTCACTGATAATTAACATGATGTCACGTGACGTACATTGATGTTTAAATCGAAAATTCATTCGTATCCCGTATTATAATTTATAAATTTATTTAATTTATTAAATTTATTAGATATTCAAAATTTTGGATATACTGTATAATTATTTATTTATTTTATCGTCTAGGTTAAGTTTAAAAGTAGCTTTATAACATTGTCCAGTCAATTTGTTCTTTGAAGTAGCGGTAATTTCCATTTGTCCAAACGTTAACCCAAATAACACAGGTCTGTCAAGACCTGAACCAGGGAGTTCGATATGAAGTTTTCCTAAAAGGTTCATACCAGGATCATCACAATATTCTGCTTCATATTCTCGAGTACAATATAAATGGTGAACCATGGTTTCTTGATCAGGATTAATAGGTAGTCGAGTACATGTAATTTCTTGATTAATATCCATTATAGTACCACGCCTGGCCAAGCATTGAAAAGTTTCAATAAATCCATCTAGTGTTTTCCTATTTATAGGATCTCCTTTTTCCTAGATAAAAAGGAATGTTACAAAGAAAATAAAAGTGTTTCTCATGAAAACATGAAAACAAAAAAATACTTACCCATTTAGTAGTTGTTTTAATTCCATAAGTATATTTAAGGACTCTTGAAACAATAATACATTTCAAATTATCATCATTTCCTATATTATTCAGGTTATTGGATCTTATAGATAATCCATAAATTGCGGCTCCACGTGCAATTGCTGCCATAGGTTGAATAGGAACAGAAATATTCTTTACTCGATGAAGAAATTCTTCTTTAATTCTTTTTTGTAGATATTTGGATTCACTAAAGCCTCCAACTAAGAACATTGCAGAGCAAGTTTCTTGTGCGTTATCAAGTTGAGCTTTTATCATAAGAAGAATTTTTTGGATGACAGGTTCAAATATCAATTTCATGGTTTCAAAATCAATTTCAACTATCCAGTCGGATTTATCTAAAGCTTTTTTGACATTCTCATCAGTGATATATTGTTTTAGTTCAGGGATAGTATCCCGAATATCCAACTCGTACAGAAAACTTGGATCATCTCCCATAAAAGGAATTTTGCCAGATTTACAAAATTGTTGAATCATATATTGCATTTGTCTATAATGATTCTCTATAAGTGAATCAATAGGTTTGTCTCCGAGCTTTTCCCGTAAATATGTAATAAATTCGGCATCGATAAAAGCACTTCCACAAAAGTCACCTGCTCTTTCAGTTATTTCGCCCAATTGTTCATCATTAATTAGTTTACGAACCGTTAAATCTACTGTGCCACCACCACAATCGACTATCATGAAATTAGCTATGTAAAAGTTGTAAAATTAATTAGATGTAATTAATCAAAATATATTGGCATTTCTTAAACCAAAAATTAATAAATTTGATTTCAAAACATACTTCCTGGTTGGTCAAGAGCATGTTGTTTAAGACTATCTTTCATGCAGAATACAGCTGCAGCTTCGGCTTAAATAAAGAAAAAATATAAATACGTAAATCAGATATTTAAAGTTATAAAAGTGTTAAAGTACTCACGTTCCGTAGTGAATTGCAATTTTACCGAACATTCTTCTTTGATCAGACCTGCACTATAAGCGCATATTCTCATAATTGCTTTAGATTTTTCGGAAAATTCCGCAGGAACGCAAAGAATCAGAAGAACATGTTCGAAGTAATCAAAACTTGACCATCGTGTTGCAACCGTCTCTTTAATCACCTTAAAAAAATTTCATACATACATGTATAAGTAAATAATTCAAAATGCATAATAATAATTATAAACAAACGATTTCTAAACGTACTTTTCCGATTTCTCTTAAATAATCAATGATCGCTTTTTTATATTCAACTGGAAGTATCGGTTTAAACTTATTCATTATATCTCCCAAATGCAACTTAAACAATTCGACGGGTTTATTTTCTTTCCTATTTGTCCTATTTGTATCTCGACGATTTGACTTTTTAATTAAAGCTGGAGCACCCCATAACTTAACTTTATTATATTCATCGTCATATTGAAGAACTGTGTTGGTTTTTAATTGACCTCGTTCTCCATGCCATAAATCGTGTGAACATGGAATATTTTTTTCTGAAACGTGACAATACGCGAATCCAGAATAGGTGGTTCCAAAGTCTAATCCAACTACGACACGAACATTATTATCTGAAGAATTCTTCTCCGTGTCAAGATTTTCGAAATCTTTTTTCAATGCTTAAAAAAAAAAAATTTAGTACCGTAAGTTACATTAGAATAATTTGCATGTATTTATTTATTATATATTACTTACTTTTCCATGAACGTTCGGAGAATTTCTTATTTATATCGCTGTTAATATCTCGAAGTCCCATTGCTTACAAAATTACAAAATTACAAAATGAAATCTGCAATCTGCAATAAAATTTAGATGCAATGATTTAATTTATTTCTGAAAGATAATTTTTTTTTATTTTGTTATTTTCGGGGGAGTTATGATGATTTTATAGAGAATTTTCAAAAAAATAAAATTTCTTTAAAACCGAAAATGATCGTCAGTTTTTAATTTCTCGGAAATTTTTCTGGGAAATTTTTTTTCGATATTATCACTAAATTCGATAAGGAAGTATTCTGTGTATCATACTAATTTAGAAAAAAGACAATTAAAAAAAAAAGAAATTATAAATGGATTCTAAATTTTCTCAGACAATAATAATAAAATTAAATTTGGAAATTCTATACGTAATGTACATAAGAATATGCATTTAGAGAATATATATTTAATGTAGACTTATTTACTTCATGCTCTCTCAGAAATGGCTTCGACAAATGATATTCGTGTAGTAGCTGCTATTGGTATATAAGATTTTTTTTTATTTTTTAATTAATTTAACGAAAAAATATTTAAAAACCCCAAATTTATCTTTAAATGTATGTGTTTAGATTTCGGAACTACGTACTCGGTAAGTAAATTGTTAAAGAAAGCATCATTCGATGGATAAACAAATGTCCTTAATACCTTGCGCTTATAAATAGGGATTTGCGTACGCACATAGGAAAAGTCCCGATGAAATATTTTGTCAAGATTTTGAAGGAAGTTTCAAAACGCCCACCGTACTTATATACGATGAGAGTTTTAAAGTAACCTCATGGGGATTTCCGGCGTTATCAGATCGAACAATTCGAAAATCGAAGTCGTCTTCAGTAGAACTATTTAAATTGCATTTAGGAAGAAATATCGAAGAAAAACCATTTTTGCCCGAAGGGTTGGATTATAAAAAAGCCATTATAGATTATCTACATGAAATTTGTAAATTGTTGAAAGAAAAGCTGAATAGCTATAAGTTCCTGGAGTTTTTTAATCAAGTCATTATCATCTTGACGGTATGTAAGAATGTTATCTTAGTTATCTTAAAGACTTCCGTCTCGTGATTAAAATTTCTAAATCGATATAGATAATTTTTATGATCTTTAGGTGCCTGCAGAATTCGATAATAAGGCATTATCAATCATGAGAGATTGCGCTTTTAAAGCTGGATTAACGAATGAAAAGAACAGTAGGAATTTAAAGTTTATTACGGAACGTAAGGAATTTCACCAAAATATTTATGTATATATATGATTTCACGTGATTTGAAACTTAAAAGGTTTTGCGTAATCTGTTAATATGTTAGCCGAAGCTGCTGCGATTCATTGTATGAAGTTTCTAAGCGACAATGGAATAACGTCGGGAGGTAGGCTTTATTTGAGTCGATCTTTATTTTTAATATTCGACCAGCTTTAACCGATTATTTCTCTGTTATTATAGATTCGTTTATGACAGTTGATTGTGGTGGCGGTACAGTAGATTTAACGACGCGACAACTTTTATTTGACAACGCACTTGGTGAAGTAACCGAACGTACTGGAGATTTTTGTGGTTCTAGCTATGTTGATCAAGAATTCATTAAATTCCTTGAGAAAAAAGTTGGAAAGTCTGCAATTGATCTTTTAAAGAAGAATTATTATCGTCAATTGCAGTGTTTAATCCAAGAATTTTGCAAAAATGTTAAAATACCTTTCACAGGATGTGAAAAAGATTTTGAATTTACCGAAATAGATCTTGGAGGTTAATATTCTTGATAAATACATACATGATTTTCTATTTTAATTATTTTAATTAATTAATTATTTTTGAATTTTATTGTTTAGATTATTGTCCAGAATTGAAACAATATTGTAAAGATGATGTCTTTATGGAAATAGAAGAATTAGAACTTACATTTGATGATGTTCGTACCATGTTTGATCCTATTATTACAAAAATTGTCGATTTAATTAAAGGTCAATTACATGCAAATAATGATAAATGCTCAGCAATTATTATGGTTGGTGGGTTCAGCGAATCGAAATATTTACAAAGTAGGATTAAAGACGAATTCCTAGACTTTGTGCAAAATATTTCATTTCCGTCTAATCCAATTACGGCAGTAATTAAAGGGGGTAATTATTTTTTTTCTTTATATTTTAATATAATCCTTTTTACAATATCGAATGATTTTTAAAATTATTTCACTAGCCGTTCAATATGGAATGAAGGAACACGTAATTACAAATCGTGTTTTAAAATGGACATATGGTATTTATTATATTATACCTTTAAAAAAATCAACAAATTTTTTTTTTTAAAAAAAAAAACTATAAATCTTTTTTCCAGGAACTGAGATTGGCCGTAAATGGGAAGCAGACGATCCGATATCCAGAAAATTACCAAATGGTATGATAAAAGTATTCCATCCTTTAGCCAAGAAAGGATCACATCTTACAAGTACAGATGAAGTGAAAACAGTATTTAAACCTTATTCTCTTTTTCAAACAAAAGTTTCATTTAATATGTATCATACTTCAAAACTTGATGCCAAATATTGTGATGAAGATGATGTAAAATTGCTTGATAATGATTGGGAAATTGAAATACCCAGATTAGATGATTTTGATGATCAAATCATTTCGCTCGCTTTAAATTTTGGTAACATAGAAATTTTAGCCACAGCCGAAAACCAGAAAACTGGTAAAGAATACAAGGTTAAATTTAATTGTGGATAAATTTCAATTTTTGTCAATTTGTAATTTATTATTTATCAAATAAAAATGGTTTCTTTATATTGAATATTCTCGTTGGTTAATAAGGATGCAGACTTTTACTTTCTCAAAATTCACGTCAATTCATCATATATAAATTTATATACGTCAAAATACGTACGTCACAATCATATATAACAAAGTAAATTCTGCATCCCTATTGGTTAATATGAAAACTTATTTCTTTTTCTTTACTTTATATTATGACAGCGAACATTTAATTTAATTCGGTTGCTTAAGATTGTAATTAATAACTTGCAAAAACCAACTACCAGCATCTAACGAATTTAGTATCACGCTAGCCCATAATCAGTTTAAACTATACATTAAATATTTTTTTTTAGTAAATTCAGCTGACAATATGTGGTGAGTGCTGGGAAAAGGGACCAAATCGACAAAAAAATGTTTTTTTTGAAATAACAAATGATCTGAATCAGATGACCAAATCTACATCTATTTTACTTAGAAACTTTTTTAAAAAAAAAAATCAATTTGGTCCATTTTCCCAGCACTCACCCCATATTTACGGGTTGTGCCACACATATTTGGTTTGAGCCTGTTATAGAGCTTAAACTATGTTTGTAGAATAGAATAGTTAAAGTATCATGAATTGTCAAGTCTTTTTCTATGGGACAATCCTGCATTATGCACCAACATAAAATTGCCAAATTTGCATGGAATTAGGAATTATTATTTATCGTTCATGATATCAACATAAAAAAAGAAGTAAATTTCTAGAAATTCCTGTACCATAATTAATTTTGTTTACATGTCGCTAGGAAAAAATAAACAATCAACGACAGAGAATGTAAATGATCCAGTTTGATACTTTGCATAAGAAGTATTATCGCGAACTCATTTTAATTACGCGTCGTAATTGAGGAATTAATTATCGCGGGCCCTCTTGCTTACAGCTCAGTTTGGTTTCTCGCGCAATCGAGGAATTATTTACTAAAAAAAAGTGTGAAAATGTCAGGAAAACCGAATAACGTTGCTATAATCAAATAATCAACCAATGTTAATTTGTCTTCCAAAGGAAAAATGGCAGGAATACTCTCGACAAAGGGACGGTTTGACATCGCCGTTAGATTGTAATACTTACATTTATGCAGGAGTAAAAACTTTGTCAAGCTATTTTTTAGCATGCTTTGGGTCTTGTATTCTAATTATTGGCCTATTTCATAAATTGATGCTTAAAAATTTTATTATAAATTTCCCTATAAAAAATAATTGTCCAGACAAAAATTGATGTCCGGAATGTTTCCTATCCAGAAATCCCGGTCATAAAAAAATTCTGGGTATATCAAATTTCTGGACAATATTTCTTAAAATAATAAATCAAAAAATGTAAAAAGTCCTTCTTGTACTAAATAAACTTGCACGTAAATAAGTTGCAGATAAATATCAAATTTCTAAACAAAAACCGGACAACTGCAAAAACAGGCAAAAACACGTTTCGATCTGTCCGGAATATGTCTTAACTATTTCCGGACATTCATCTAGTTGTAGTAAAAAAATTATTTGTATCATGTATCACGTTCTTTATTAATCCAAGCTGCGCATTATATTCGCTAGCTGCGCATTTCAAATTTGCAGTTGTCATATTAATAATTTATGTAGTAAATCATATATTTTTTATTGTTATATCAGGTAATAAATAATTATAACAGGAGAATAATTAATTGAAAAATGATTAATATTTGCGTGTGATATATTTTATTAAAAAAAAGTATTAATTAAATTAATTATAATTTTATATACATAGTAAAAACTAAATTAGATCCCAAAATATCAAATCAATGATTCTTTGAACGCGAGGGGATTTTGTTTCCTTGCAATGCAAAGCAACGGGATAATGGGGTTGGATCTAAAATGAAATGTAGAAATTTGATTAAATTACTGTATCTATTTATTTAAAATGTAAAAAGCAAGGATAAAATAATGGTAAAATTATATATACCGATCATGCCGGGAAACTTCCGGGGATTAAATACTGTAAATACATTGGAACGTGCCGATTCTAGCACGTTTATAGGCATCGAACCCAAATTTAAATTGCCCTGCCTGGAATTAATATAAATTCAAGTAAATCTCTGATTAAATTTTTTGTTATTACGAAAAATTTATTAGGATGTAAATTTAATGAGAGAATTTTTACCAGCCAATGCATATCATATTAAATTCAAAAAAGAATTGTCCTTCCGACCTAACGCTCAAATCCTTGTAAACGAACCATATATCGAGATTTCCTGAAGTATCTTCCAACTTTTGGCCATTTGCGAATTTTTCTCCGATGAGGTTCACCGATGTAACATCGAGACCTGTTTGAGAATCGTGCAAGCTAGCTTGTAGGATGAAGAGACCAGCGTCAATCGTATCGATATTAATTGGTTTACTTCCATCAAGGATTCGTAAGCGTACAAACGGTAATGGGGAGATTGGTCTTCTGCCCTGAAAATGATTAAATTATTGTTAACAAAATTTAAATGTCTTTTACATATGAAATTTGAAAATTTTATTTTACCTTATCCTCTCCAAATCCGCTCATCCTTGCATGAATAGGTTGTTGGACAATCTCAAGTTGAAACTTCCGATTAGTATTGCTAAATATAAAAGTGTTAATAACTGATGAAAGTTTTAAGTTTGTAATTTTTATGCGAGGAAAAAAAAATTCCTACCTAGGCTCCATGTTAATCGGTATTTTTTAATTTTAGGTTTGAGTTGGATGAAGAGATAGGTTATTAATTGTGATTAGTAATATGGGTCAGATAGCAATTTCATATACTACAAGTTTTCCTTTTTTCTAAAAGTTTTTTTTAGCGCTATTTATTTCAGGTGCAGGTGTAATGTATTAAGGTAAAAGTGATAGGGAAGGTCAATTCCTGGTCATATTTATAAGTTTATGTTTGGCATTTCTTTTTTTTTTTTTAAAAAAAAAAAAAAAGAACGAACATAAAATGATGGGAAACGATCTCCGCGTAATACAACTTTATAGAATATTGAATCGAATAAAAAAAAAAAAAAAAGGAATGTGAAACGCACTGAATGTGTTAACTTCAAACCATCTCCCATTATATCTAAATATGGAAAGAACAAAATTATATACAGACGGCATGCTTTATGAGTAAACCTATCAATTGGTTAGATCACAATTATATTGTTAAATCAAATGAGGCACAAGTCAATTGGTTAATTAATTTTTTTTAAAGTTTAAAAAAGACCATTCTAGCCAGAACATGATGTATAAGAATTCCGTCTTGCATATATATATTGTTCAGAGCTAAACCATACCATTTAAATGATTCTTATATATTACAACTTTTATCCTATTCGGAATTTACCGCAAAATCTTTTGCGTCCAGACTCAAATATTCTTTTTTATATGATCTAAAATACTACTTACACAACGATAATGTTTAAAAATTTGAATGTAAGAACTTTCTTTTGTTTATCCTTAAATTATTCTCATGTATTTACATAATAATCTATATTATTTCAACTTTGATAATCGAATCTGTCATATGAAGAATAATTTTGTATGAACTTTATATTTCTTGTTTATCGGCGCGAAAACCTATCATTGTTACAATCAGCTGAAATCTTCCATCTACTTTCTATTTTCTATTTATCATGCCAAATTTATCTCCGTAATAACAATTAAAAAAAAATTATTTGTATTGGTCTTTGAACTTTATTAAATTAAAAAAAAAAAAAAAAAAATACCGACACATAACTATCATGTTACAAAAAGCGTAACTTTTCCTCTTTATCAATCCTTTTTATTTATTTTTATCGTGTAGAATTTATCGCTAAGTAACAATTAAATAAAATTTGAAAGTATTTTGAAAAACAAGCATTAACATACATAACATGATCCATCAAGTCCAAATTTGTGACTAATTATCACGTAAAAACAAGTTTCCCGCATATGAAACAACATCCTTCATCGCATTGCATAGCATAGAATGAATGTATCTAAGCAAATTAAGCAACTCCCCATGAAAAAATTATCAAAGATTGCAAAATCGTCTTAGAGTAAGGAATGGAGAACTTGTTATTACAAGCAAGACAATTTTTTTTTTGAATCAGTTCAAATAAAGTCATGACACAAATTTTTTAATATAACATTAATATTAATAATCATAAAGAATAATTAGTTTATATTTTATTTACTATTATTTGATCAAATTAAAAAGTAATTTTTACATAAATCATATGAGTTTTATAAAGATTGTTAATAATATATAAGAATTTGCTAAAAAAAAAAATGGATTCTGAGAATTCGGTTGATTTTTATTTTTTTTAGATTAAAATGCAATAAGATCTTTAATTTTAGTTCAACATTCTTTGAACCTAATTTATAATAACTTTTCTATATAATCTTAAAACTTATAATAATTTGTAAATTAAGAAAATAATATACAGTGAAACCTCTCTAAATGCATCCTTCCTAAATGCACACATTATATATTTTTTCTATAAATGCACACCCAAGTATATAAAGATCATATAAAATTCTCTTTAAATACATACCCTCTTTAAAAGCACATTTTTCAAATTTTCACTATGGTTCCAAGGGGGTGTGCATTTAGAGAGAGAGGTCTCATTGTACTTATAAAACTTAAAATCATTTTAATAATAATTAAAAAAAAAAAAAATAGTATTTAAAGTATATTTATTAGCAAATAGATAAGATGTATTATTTGAATTTTATATTAATAATTTATAATGAAATCCATCTATTATTAACAAATTTCATTAATGATTTATGATGAATTTACAAATATTTTTAATGATTTTTGTTAAAAAGTAATAAAATATATTAATTATTAACAAATTTCATTAATGAATTGTTAATTTAAATGTGAATTTTGTTAATTTAAAGATTATTGTAAATAGCTAACCTATTGATTATTATATTTTCTGCACATTTTTAAAATCAAAAAATATATTATATCCTAAATAAATACTAAAGTTTATAAATTTTTTATTTGAATAATGTATTGTACTCAGAAGTATAATACTTAAAATTAATCAGATTTTATATTTTTATTAGTTTTAGCAAATATTCTTGTATTTTCCTCTAATCAAAGTATTTTTTATAATATTATATTTCCAAATTTTGAAAATTTATATCAGATCTAGAGTATCTTAGTTAGTTATTTACGATAATTTTAAGTTAAATTTTTAAAGGTAAAATTTCATATTAAATAACAAATTTTATTAATCAAAAATGAATTTTGTATTTGAAAATGATTTTATTAATCAATAATTATCATTTAAAGATAATTTTTCTTGATCAATAATAAATTTTTTATATATAGTAAGTAAGTTTGCATAAAAATAGAACTTTGAGCATTTTTTATTAAGAATTTAATTTTTATTGCATTTTAATTTTTAATAATATTAGATTTAAATGCAATAAAAATTAAAATTTTAATAAAAAATACTCACAGCCCCATTTTCCTAGTAGATCTCTGTATGATTTATTTATTATTAATATTAAAAATCATATATATTTAATCTTTTTTAAAAATCAAAATCTCTTAATTTTTACTAATTATTTTTGTTTAATTTCGTAATAACAGATTATTTTTTCTTTTAAATAATATAAATTTATCTTTTAAAATTCTTTTAAGAAATAGTTTTTAGTTTTTATTAATTTTTTCTATTTAAATAACATAAGTTTTAAATTTTACTAATATTTTCTTTTTATATAAGAATAAATATTTCTTTTATAAAATTAATATAAATTTAATAGTAATTTTTTTTAAAAAAAATTTTTTTATCTTAATTTTTTAAAATATAATTTAATATTTTATTAAATAAATGTAAATTTGTAATAAATTATATTAATCAAGTTTTATTATTAATAAATAAATTTTTTATAATTAATTAAAAATTAAATATATTAAAAAATATAAAAATATAAATTGTATTTGGTATAATAAGTATATTATATATTTATTTTTTTAAACATTAGATTGATTATTATATTTTTTTATTTAATAGGTTTCATTTATCTTATAACTAACTTTTATATATAAGTATATATTAATTAACAAAGAAAAAATTAATATTTTTATTATTAGAGAAAAATTAACAAAACAAAAAAAAATATATAATATTGAAAAATACAAATTACTTTTATAAATAAGAAATAGTCTATTTTTTTTTTTTTATAAATTAAAATTGATTGAATTTGAATAAACAGTAATCAAATTTTCTATTAATATTTAACTATAAATATAATATTTATTTAAAATAAATAAAGAAACAATTTATTTTTAATATACATTAATAATTAATACAAATAATACAAAATATTTTATAATAAATTTAGCTATATAATTGATTATTATATCAGGTTAAGATAAAAATTGTGAATATATGATATGTTATAATAAATAATATTAAATTTATCTAAAAATTTCAAGTTCTTAACATATTTAATATAAATGTATTTAAATAAAATTTATAGATATTATTAGTTTTAGAAATTATAAAATTTAAATAATATTATTATTATAATTATCTGATTAATAAAAAATTTATTTTATTAATCATATTTTTAAAAATTAAATATTTATAACTACTTTTAATAATAATTAAAAAAATAAAGTAAGTAATAAAATACTTAAATCTTCTTTTACTTTTATTTTTAAATCTTTTATTTATAATATTAATTCAGTTAATTTTTTAAAGGTTTTATTATTATTAAACATTTTTTTTGATTATATTCTACTTATTAAAACTATATATTATATTTTTTATACTATACTATATTATACTAATAAAAATAAATCATAAAACTTTTCATTTTATAATAATTTACTAAAATATTATTTTGTAATTAGTATTTTGAAATATACTTATAAGTTTGAGTTATTGCACATTTATATAAAATAAAACTATATATATAAAATAATAATGTTAATCTTTATATAAAAAATAAATAAATAAAAAATCATTATAATTTTACCTATAAATCATTAATAAATTTTTATCTTATTCTTAATATTTTTTTCAATAAGTTTAATAAGATCAATTAGATAATTATATAAAGGTCTGATTATATTTATTCTAAATTCTATAAAAAAGTATATTTATAAAGTTAAATTAAAATAATATAAAAATATTATTTTCTTTATTTAATTTGAATTTTATTTGTATTAAAAGTAAATAATTTATAATTAATACTTTTAACTAATAAAGTTTTTTTTTTAAAAAATTTAACATATATATAAAATGGGTTTTAATTGTTACAATTTCTTTAAAATTAATTAAGAATATAAAAATTTTCTTCACTTTTATATGATCTTTTTTGAACCTATAAATTTAATTAGATTTTTAATTATATAATTTTTAATATTCTTATTAGTAAATTAAATATAAGTTTTGGAATTTTATTCTATTAATGATTAGAATTTTTAATATACTAACTTATTTATTAAATCTAGCTTGATAACTGTTACTTTTTAATATAAGTAATTAAACTTTTAATCTTATATGCTTAATCTAAATTTATTTATTATTACATTAACATTAAATAAATTATAATATTATTAATCCAAGAAAATATTTATTTTACTTAACTTTTTTCTTTATTATAAATACTTAGAGATAAATCAATATTATGTATAATTAGAATTTAAATTAAAATTATTATAAATAATTTTTTTAATATAATTTTTATTTAATTATAGTCCAATGCAATAATGTAGATATACGAAAATCATTACCTAATTTTCTCAAATGATTAAAAAATCTAACAATTTTGTTATTTGAGTGTACAAATAATGTGAAAGGTTAGATTGTGTTCGAAATTTAAATAGTTTACTAACTTCAAAATTTTTTTTTTCTCATGAATGACTTAACTAGAGACAAAAGTCCATTGACTGATAATGAACGAAAGATGATTTTTACATCCATCAACACTTTTTAAAGGTTTGATAATGCCAGAAGTAACATCATGACTTGCCATTACGCAAGAAGGTTGCTACGGTTCTTAGTATTGGGAAGGCTACAGTTGCGCGTGTAGTTGCTAAACAAAATAAAAAAAATGGAGAATTTCAAACACAAAAAATCCTTGGTCAACCTAAAAATATATTTGACATAATATTTCAAAATTTTATGAAGCTTTATTATGGCTGCAAACACTTCTAGCACTCTACTTTCAATACAAATATTATGACAAAAGCTTGAAGAAAATGGCTATAGATTATCAAAATGGCAGTTACTTCATCTACTTCATAAATTGTGATATTATTATGGCCATAGTGAATATCAAAATATATTGCATAAATCACCAGCGAATGTTGCCTTTCGTAACTGTTATTTACAATATCAGTTTGAAAACTTACTAGGAAAAAACAAAGTTCTGACTAGGCCAGAGATTTTTTTAGACGAATAATATTATCATTTGCACCATACTATGAACTGTACTTGGGTACTAAGTCATGAGATATTATATTCATCAGGACGTGATCCCTTAATTGTTATTTTTGGAGTGATAATTGTAATGCGTAATAGTAATACTAATAAGCTTTATGGTAAAGTTATTCCTAATTCACTTCTTATGTGTGATTTATCAATAAAACCACCTTCATCAAAAGGGAGAAAACGAGCAAATGCTGATGCCTAGGATAATATTCCTGAAATTATTCAAAATTCCAATATTGTAGCGGACCATATTAATTATCATGGGAATTTTACAGCTAACATCTTTGAAGATCTTTTTGATAAACTTTGTACTAATATTAAGAAATAGTATAGACCAGTAAATATTCATATGGATAGTGCTTGATATCATAAACATCAAGTTGAACAAGTACCAACATTAAACTCGAAAAAAAATGCATTAATTGTTTGGTTAACTTCAACTGGAATTGATGTTCCAGAAAATTCTACTGAAGCAGAATTATATGAGTTGGTAAAACAAAATAAAGCAAATGTACCTTTTATGTGTATTAAGATAGCTAGAAAACATAATCACAATTTATTTTATACTCCACTTTATCATTGTAAACTCCAACCAATTGAAGGAGTTTGGTCAATTGTTAAAGGTGAGGTTGCTAGGTCCAGTTCTCATCCAAGTCTTCTAGCTATTAGAGATAAATTGTTGCATGCCTTCAATGAAAAGGTTATCACTAAAGTTATTGTTAGATTTTGGAAAAGAGCATTTGATAAAGCCATAGAATATAAAGAATCATGTGATGATATATTATTGGCTAAAAGTGATTATGAGAATTCCAAAATTGAAGAAATTGATGATTAATAAAATTTTTTATAGAAATTTTATATTTTAATAAAATTTATATTAAAAATATTTCTCAAAACCTATATAATAAATAAAAATGTTTAAATGTTTATATTAAATTTAAAAATTTATTTTTTTACTATAAATATATTGGTGTATCTACATTTTTGCATCAGACCATATTTATTAATTCAAAAATTATTAATTAATTTTTTTTATTTTTTTTTTTATTTATGATTTTATCATTATATATATAGCAAAGAAAATTTAAAATATTTTAAATAAATTTTGATTTTTAAAGATTTATCATTTATTATTTTTTGTTTATGAAAAAAAATATTATTTATATTATTATATATATTATAATTAAAGATGGTACAGCAATTGATTTCAAATTTACAAAATGTTGCAACATAAGCTAAAATTTGTTGCAACATATATAGGTTAAAACTAATTGCAATGTAAGTTGCAACATTAAAAGTTGCAACATATTTATTACAGTTCCCATCTTTAATTATAATGTTACTTATGATATATATATATATTTCTTAAATTTAAAAAGTATATTAGCCTTAAAAAATATTTAAACATATTTTTTTTTTAATATAAATTTTACTTTTAATTATTTTATAAAATTTTAGTAAAAATACCTTTAAGTTATTTTGAAGTTTATATATAAGTTTTTAACCTTTAATATTTTATATTATAAATATCATAATTTTTTTATTAAGTATCAAGTACTATAGTTAATTCTAAAAGAAATACAAATAGTATTGATTATTTAAAAGCTTATAACTTATTAACTACAAATGCTAAAAATATAATTTTATATTTATTTTATCTGTAAATCTTAAAGATGCCAGCCGAAACTCCCTCAAAATAATTTCGTCATATCCCTTACTATGTTTTTAATATAATTTCGGCTAATTTCAGGTTTCGGATTTCGTCATACCCCTCACTATGTTTTAATATAGTTTCGGCTGTTTATTAATTGCCTTTTTTGAGTTTCGTCCCTCATCTTTAGTAAATCTTAAAAAATAATCTATAAATATTTAATATATTTAATATTAATTTTATATAATTTAATAACTTATATTAAATTTTTTTTTCTTAATAAAATTTAAATTTTTTATGAGTCAAATTATTGAAAAAACTGATAATAGCTTCGGATTTTCTCATTATAATAATTCTAATTTGTTAAAAATCAGATCAAAAAATATTAATAATTCATAATCAATATTTTACTATAAAAAATTAGTCTAATCAATTTTAAATATAATATTAATCAATTATAGATTATCAATATCTTGTGAATAACTAATCTGATTTAATAAATTTAGTTTATTAGATTTGTTATAATAAAAAAATCTAAATCAAAAATTAGTTTTTTGATATCTTATTTATCCAAAAATTTAAATTTTATTAAAAAAAAAAAACTTAATATAAATCATTAAATTATACAAAATTGTATTAATAATTGTATATTAAATTTTTTAAAAAATATTTTCTAAGATTTGAAGAATAAAATAAATATAAAATTATACTTTTAATATTTATTGTAATCCAAATAATCTTCAAGAATTGAAAAATATGACATAGCAAAATGATCTACAAAATGATCAATGTGTATATTGATCTACAAAATCAATAACACAATAATCTGCACAAGTGATCTGTGAAATTAATCAGATCAGTTAATGAAAAAATGAAGTAATAGATCATTAACTCATAATGACACACATAACCTTTTAAACTAGAAACTTCAAATAGGAACTTCAAGGAGAAACTAGTCAAAGGCTAAATATAAGAATGTAATAATAATTTAAGAATAATATAATTATATTCTCTACATCTCTTCAAATATTTATACAGTGAGATCTTTCTAAATGCACCCCCTTGGGACCATAGTGAAAATTTGAAAAAAATATGCATTTAAAGAGAAAGTGCATTTAAAAAGAGAAATTTTATATGATCTTTATATACTTGAGACTTTGTGAAGTATGCATTTATAGAAAAAATATATAATATATGCATTTAAGGAGGGTGTATTTAAAGAGGCCTTACTGTATATTATAGTTATAGGATTATTGTATAGCAATTAAGTAATTATTACTTAATTATTACAATAAAATTACATAGAAAGATAAGAAAATCATTATATAGTTTTTATGTAATAAATAGCAATTTAGTGTAGAAATTTCATTATAAATAAGCTGAGTTCTTCATTATGTATTGTTAGAAATTTAGGAAAATTAATTTATAAGTTAATAAAAATCTTTACTAAATTGTTTTGGCAAATCAATCATCTGTGTTAAACATATTTTATGTCAAACTATTTTATGTCAACTATGTCATTAGTCAAAATCATTTCTTTTAGTACTAATACTATTCGGTTAATATTTAGCCGATTCGGTCATGTAATTCAACAAAAATTCAGCTTAAGTTACAAAATCGATAGTAATTTGTTACATCACACATAATTTAGCATTATTTCAGCATTAAGACCTTTCGGTTATAATATTCAGCAAAATTTCAGTTAGACTCAAGATTTAGCAACAAATCGACTGTATCTCACTGGTCGAAATCTGTTAAGTCAATTTTGTGAAATTATAAAAACATTCTGAGAGTAATTGTCTAAAAGAGACGATAGAAATCGTTTCTAAAGGAATGAACATTTGTTTCCAAAGGAATGATAGAAATTATCATTAAAAGAATGAAATATCGTTCCCAAAAAGATAATAGAAATCGTCTCTAAAGGAATAAAATATCATTCTCAAAGAGATGATAGAAATTGTTCTTAAAGGAATGAAATATCATTTCTAAAGTGACTATAGAAATCGTCCCTAAAGGAATGAAATATCATTTCTAAAGAGATGATAAAAATCATCTCTAAAGGAATGAAATATCATTCTCAAAGAACTGATAAAAATCATTTCAAAAGAAATGATTTAATCATTATTTTAAAAGAACGATTTTTGTTATCATTCTATTGAAATGATATATTATCATTCCGAAAGAATAATGATTTTTTTTATCATTCTTAAAAGAATAATATTTTTTCATCATTCTATTGGAATGATACATCATAATTCTAAAAGAACAATTTTTTTATCATTTTTAAGGAATGATACATCATCGTTCTGAAAGAACAATTTTTTATCATTTTTAAGAAACAATATTTTTTTATCATTCTTTCGAAAAGATAATTTAATTATTCCAAAAGAATGATATTTTTTTATTTTTTTTGGAATGTTCTGAAATGAATGATTTTTTTTATAGTTCTTTTGGAATAATACATAATCGTTCCTTTATAATGATATTTTTTATCATTTTATTAGAACAATATATAATTGTTCCTTTAGAACAATTTTCTATATCATTCTTAAGAAATGATTGAATTATAGAATGATTTTGCTATCGTTCGTAAGAAACAATCAAACTATTATTGATTTTGTAATCAAATGATGCAAAATTATCTGTTTGGAATATTTATAATAAATAGTATAAATAATATCTAAATTTTAGTTTAGTTTACAATATAAAACTGATAAACTTTTGGAATATTCTGAAAAAATTTATTTCTTTTTTTTTTTCTTAGTGAGACGATTTTTGGGCAGAAATTTAATCTTTTCCTTTCTTTTTTCTTGTTTTTTTAGGAAATTCTTATTTTGGAATTAAGGTAAGTGAATCAAAAGTGACTTAATGGCATTTTCCTTTTTTTTTTTTGTTTTTTAGGAAATTCTTATTTTGGAAATTAAGGTAAACAAATTGGAAGTAACTTTTAGATGGGTTTTAATCCTTTTTCTTTGTTTTTCCTTGATTTTTTAGAAAAATTCTTTTTTCAAAGCTAAGCCCTATAAATAATTAGTATAAGGAAAGTATACGGAAATAATACGTTTAATAAACATATAAAAAACGTAGACAAACAG
>CAMKVN010000832.1:0-23408 GCA_946474995.1 Funneliformis geosporum
ATTTGTCTACCTGACCTGGATTTTTCAGGTCGGGTCGGGTCGGGTCACAGGTTGACCTGACCTGATTCGGAGCTCTAATATGAACTATTACATTATATATATATATCTTGAAATATTTGAAGTATTTATTCTTCTGTGCTTTCTTTAATCAATCATTTTGCTTTAGACTAAGAGTAAAAAAAAAGAATTAGGTTATTAACTTATTTTTATAAATTGGTTAATTAGTTCTAGATTTTTTGTAATGTTGAGATAATAAGTTTGTATTACATATTCTATGTTTATTACTTTATTTATTAGAGTGATTGCTTTTTTAATATTAAAGTATTATTTATTGTAGTTGTAAACACTTTTCTTTTAAACTTCATTTCTCAAAAATATTTTTTTAAATAGTCTTTGATATTTTCAGAAGTATAGAAATTAGGCAATAATTCTATGCTAATTAATACTTTATGTAATTTCAATTTTTGGTCTAATTATAAGATTATTACACTAATAAACTATTATTTTGATGGGAAGTTTAAAGATTTAATGTTATATTAATAGTAATTGCGCTTGATTTTAATAATTTCTTAAGATTTTCTCCTAACTATTTGTATCATTTTTTTGCATTTTTTCAGTTGGTATTCGAAAACCTGATTCAAATTTTGTGAAAATATCCCAAAATATATCATTTTAAAGGCCAACAATTAAGAAGTATAAAGCTGATAAGCAATTGTTCTAGAATTAATTGGTGATTTATAATAATATGTTTTATAGCAGTCCTGATATTACCATCTGTAATTTCTGGCTCTTTTGGATGATCTTTATCAATTCTATGGTTTTGCAAAAGATGTTTCTAAGCAGTAAATTCTTTGTTCATTTATAATGCTTAATTATATCTTTATTTTTACATACTTGACAAATAATATATAATTGTTTCTCCTCATTATCATATTCTTCAGAAAAATGGTCCCAAATAATGCTTGAGTTTTCTCTTTTACACTTTTTATTAAATGTGTGCTCCATTTTTTTTGGAAAGAATTATGTTAAAATATGATGTAACACTAATGCAGTATAAATGCAAGATCAATATGCGATGAGTTGAGTTGAATTTTAATAAACCGGTCTAGATGTTATTTAAAAAAAAATATTTCAGGCTAAAACGATCTGAAACCGGAAACCGAAAACCGGTCTTAGAACACTACAAACAGCTATAATATTTTGCTTGTATTTTTTATCCTAATATTCTCATTGGTAATAGCTATTCATTATTTTCATATTCTATAAATGAACTTGGTATTGATAGTAAAAATAATCTTAGATAGTTTGTATATATTGAAGGTCAATTAGTTGAAGAAAATCACAAATTGTGTATAGAAGAAAACATGTATGGGTAGGTAATCGTAACTTTTGAGACATTTTATGACTTATTCATTCCAATAGGTTCTTATATCCTGGTTGTTTTCCTAAGATAATATTAATTGTCAATGATGGTGGTAATGACACTTTTTATTTAAACCTATGAGATTTGAAACCAATAAAATATTGCTTATGGTAGAACGTGTGTGCATCTACCTGCTGGCTGGCGATATCAATCTTAAACTTTAAGCAACGAAAGTTTTATTTTGCTTATGATATAATGTTAAGTCAAATAAATTTTTTCTATGTTAAATCATTAATAAAAATGACTTTACGTAAGACTTTTTAAAAAAACAACTTTGATTTTAGCCCTTTCTCAAATTTACAAATCCGAGATTTCCTTAAATATTTATGAAATAATCTTTTTGTGTGATATATCCGGTATTGTATAATATATAGTATACCGTAACCATTGCATCCTCGATATGATTTTTAAATTAAACTTTTATAAGACAATATCTAATATTTTTAAGAATTTGCTTTATTTTGAAACAATAATAGCATTGAACGCCTAAGGTAATTCTCATGAGGGAGTCACAAATTCCACTGATCAAGATTGATTAATCCATTGTTTCCCAAATTTAATTCAAACAATTTTGGAAAAGATAAAAAACAAATTATTGATTTAATTTAGGAGGACAAGTTACTCAGGAAACAATAAATCCAAGAGCGATCATTATTTGCCATAATTCATTGAATTATGTAACATTGGGATCTAATTCCTGGATGAAATATTGCTGACAATTTCATGCGATAGATAGTCATTAAAGATTAAAGTACAAAAAAGAAAAAGAAAGTATTTTTAATATTGTTATCTGAAAATTTTGTGCAGAATTAGTTATTTATCAATAGAAGTTAATGATTTTGTACATCTTCATTTAAGCGTCTGGTTAAAAGGTAATCATGATTGTTAAATATAAAGCTTTTCTAACATTTTTATATTTTGGAAAAAAGCGATTATATCTTTTTAAATGGTCTCCACAAACTCTGATTATGTTAAATTCTCATTACATGTATAAAAATAAAAATTTAAGACCACCGATAAGAGGATCTTCGATCATAAACCAAATGACCATTATGGATATAAACAGTTATTATTTAGCAATACAAATAAATATGCAAGAAATTATTGCCTCACCTCACAAAGAAAAAATATATAATTAACCTATTTATATCTTATATCTTTTTCGGAATTTACCGATAAATCCCGATATCTATTTCAACGGAAATAGGTTTTTTTAGAACAATTCGAATTTTTTGACAAAACAATTCGAATTATGTCGTGCTTTATTTGTACGCTTTCATCAAGTCTAAATAATTTTTCAAATGTCGAATCAAAGTTCGTCCGATTAATATATCACAAACGGTATATCAGTAATTTATAAATTCGAGGATTTAATATAAAGAAACCATCCAAAATTGATTTATTTCAAAAGAAAAAAAATAGATACAACCAATTAAAAATAAAATTACAAATTATCTAAATGTATTAAACAGAAATATTAGAGAGGGGAATTAAATTATGCATGTATGTGTGGCGCGTATGCGTGTGTGTGTATTTACTCGCAACTTGAACCAGCCAGGTTTTAATATGTAAATATTCTATTATATTAAAATTATTCTTTCGTTTTGAATATGACTCGTTAATAGTAAAGATAAGAAACAGAAACAGCTGCCATGCCAATCATTGATAATCCCACATTTACGCCGTTTGTATGTGACGCAGCGTTAGTTTCGACTGATTTTGGTTCGGCAGCATTTGTATTTGTAGAATTATCCATTGTTCCAACATTATTATTAACTTTACCCTTCGGTGCTATCGTTTCACCTTTAGCATCAACAGTTTCAGGATCAAACCCTACAATTTTGCCATTTACGTCTTTAATGGTAAACCTAGTGGACCAAACTTGAACAGCTCCAGCAATGAATTTGTAAAAGTAATATTTTCCGGCTGGTCCCAAATTGGCAGGAATCTTATAAACGACCTTACCCTTTGCTGGAGGAAATGTACCTAAATCCATAACTTCAATCTGATTACTATTCGGTCCCGTCATTAATTTAACATTAATATTTGGTAATTCCAATAAAGATGGGGCGATACCATCATCTCCCCATACTACTTTACAAGGGGTTTTGGACGAACAAACCGTTTTTTGGTTTACTATTGGGTATAAATTTGCTTCTATCATAACGGTAAAAAGCAAAAGGCTCGCTCCCAGAAATAAAATAATGGAGTGTTTCATGTTGAAGAATTTTTTAACGTTTAGACGTTTAAAAGGGGAATATGATTTTGGAAGGGGTCAAATTTTCTTTCTAGAAACCGGCGAAAGAATGTGGAGAGAATGAATGTGTTTGTGGGTGTGGATAGGTGAGAGTGGGATGAGAGAGTGAATGAATGTAAAAAATAAAGGCCACGGTAAAAAATTGCGAGAAAAACAGTAGCAAAAAGACTTGTAGAATAATGTTCGCACTCCATGGGCATTTATATTCTTCTGGTATCATTTAATTTGTAACCTAGATAAGCGATTGTGTTTAATGAAAATTTCCTTAAATGCGTTCTTATGTCCCATATATTTCTTGCGAAACAAAAAACCCATTCATTATTAATCAAAAAGAAAAAAAAGGGGGAAGCTTCTAGATAGAACTTTCGTATTAAATCGAGATTGTAAGTGTAAAACACATGTTTGAGTAAGAGAATCCTTAAAAGGGAAATGTAATTATCAAATTAACACAACGAAATACAAATTATTTGAAATCATCTTTATTGAGGATTATTATTATTTGTTATTTTTTTTTTTTTTTTTTATTGAGAATAACTAAAATGGCCAAACACAAACTACAAGTCTCAAATTAAATCCTTTTAATCCTCAAAACAAATGCCTTTTTTATGTAGCCAAGATCTAAATTAATCAAATGATTATTTCGTACCACTATGTTTTGAATTTCGATTATTGTAAAATAAAAAAAAAGAATATATAAATATTTTTGTCATATTTCGTTAGACCGATGAACATCACGGGAAATTCCTAATTGCTATGAATTTTCCGCCGGTTTATGTTCCAGATTGGGGATTTTTTTTTTTTTTTTTTTTAATTAATTTAAAATGGTGCATAAAAAATCCGAAAGGTTTTGTAATAAACCGTGATGCGATGCACGTTTTAGAATAATCTATACTGCATATAATCTTTGCATACATTGAATACTGCACATAAATAAATAAATATGGTCGGATCTACCTCAGCGAGGGAACGACCTTTGATAATTTTTTATCAACAAAAATTTAGTTACTTTGCTATAAAAGACTCTCTTGTAATAGAGCATGTGATAACTTGTAACAGCCCAAGTGACACGTCCATTCGGATCAATTTCACTTATTCTAACGTTAATTATGATCATTAAATGCAACGTGAATCCTCGACGATATTTAACATTAATTATGTTAGCGTTTCAAGATATTAAGACATTCATTCCTAAAATCGAACGTTCAAACGTTAAGGAAAAAAACTCCCCACACATTTTAAATTATTGCACCCTCGCTAACCATACTAGAAACCTCAATGTTTCATGATTCCGAAACCTTAACATGGAGACGCAGCAATACCGCATTGAAAGAACCAACTAAATTCCTTACAAGCAAATTATTTGGGATTTGGCTCATCAATGCATCATGTGTAACGCCACGAGGCTGGCAGCAATTAAAAGTTACATAAATCTTATAAATATAGAAAGAACAATGTTTTCAGTATTTTTTTACATTAAAAAAAAGAGTAATTAAAATAAATAAAGAAATGGCAGATAAAGTTGTATATCTAACACATGATTATGATTGAAATACTCGTGATGTGACAGGTCGGGTCTCTCTTTATATCAAATTTTATTCATTATCATTCATATTACTATTTCATTTTCCCTCTCTTTTTTTTAACAAAATAATTATATATCGTAAAACGCTTTAGAATAAAAGGAACACTTCGTTTCATACTCTATTCACATATTATTTTTTTCTTATTTCACACTTATTGTACTATCCATTATAAAAACGTTCTAAAGTATTTATTTACACAAAAAAAAATAAAATAAAATACACTAATAAATAAAAATAAAAATACTTTACTCGATGGAAAAAACCTTACTTTTACGATCATTTGGTTGATTTTTTTTTTTTTTTTTGAACCGGGATTCTTTTTATAGAATTTCAATAAATTAGTTCGAAAATTAATAATTATAATAATAATAGTAATAATAATAAAAATCATCATTTACATAAATATTTTCTAATTAAAGTTTGACTTTCCTTATTTTTTTTTTGAAAAAAAAAAAAATTCCTTTTTGTCGTAATTTATTTTAGTTTTCACAATTTTTTTTTGTTTTCTTTCAAGACCGCCTAACAAACTATTTTTCGAAAAGGTTGTTTGATTAAATATGTTAAGTAATAGAAAGTCCATGGATAAAAGATTTGTTGATTATATATTTTTGGCAGGGTTACCAACAGATTTTCAAATTAATCCTGACAAGCAAGATGAAAATGAATTATTCAAAGGAGTTGATGATGAATTGAATAATATTGAAGGATTGAACTCTGAAAAAAAAAATGTTACGGATAAAGAACAAGCTCAAATAGTGAGAGAAATTGATCAAACTTCATCAAGTTCATCAAGCATGGATTCATTTACCGACGCAACAAGTACACTGTCAATGACAAATGCAACGACGACTGACGAAACGGTAGATTTCACTCCCAAAATCAAATGTAGCAAAACATTTTCTTCTGACATGTTTAGATCAAAAAGTAACAAATCATCATCATACGCTCGTACCAGAACATTGGTTAGTAGATCTTTTGTAGCAGATGATGAAGGGAGCACAAAGTTGTTAGACGCATTATTTGAAAGTATTAAAGCAAGCATAATAAAATTTGATCAAGATCGTGATGAGTTTTTAGGAACAATGAAAAAAGGATCAAAATATTATAGTTTTCTTAATTCAATTAAAGGAGGAAATAATGATGATGATGATGGTAATGATGATGAAGGGTGTGAACGTAAATCGAAATTATTTAAAAACTTTGATGAGGAATTTGTAAAATCTGATTCTATGCTACGCGAAGTAGTGAATGTAGATAATAATGATGAATCACTTACAACATTGTCAACGAAACTATTTAAAAATTTTGATGAGACGCTTGTAAAAAACGATTCTTTAAAAAGTTCTTCAAATGTTGATGAATCAAAAGTTCAAGAAGGATTAGATACTAATAGACGCTCATATCAGAATGTGGTGCCACAACAACCATCATCAAAACAAAATGATGTTTGTTTTGACACTTTATTACACCCTTTAAGGCAAAAATTTGCACCAAAATTATTATCAAAGTACCCGGAAAATGATTACCCAGAAGAAGGTGCCTTTCCGGAATATGTTCCAATGGTAACTTAAAAACACCACCTTAATTATTAGTTTATCTATTTTTACTTTACAAGAACCATTAATAATCTTCTTTTTTCCTTTTCTCTAGTTTTGTTTTCCTAATGATATAATGTTAAGAGAGTCGAATGAATGTCCTTCAACAACTTTTCATGGATTTGTATCCTTTAAAAACTGATCTTTTTTTTTTTTACTTTCTACATGATATTAACCTTAACGAGATATTAATGAATGCGATTAGGTGATGACGCAAGAAGATGGATCACAGCGACACGGGGCATGCTTAACTACTTATGAACCAATTCCCGAAGATTTGTTTGAAGAGCTGAACGAGCAAAAGAATATATGGAGAGAAGCAAACATGGTAAAGTCCCAACTTATTAGAAAATTCCTCTTTTTTTTTAAAAAAAAAAAAAAATAATCGAATTAAGATCATTTTATCGTTCTTCCCCTGAATTAAGTCTAAAAGTGAGATAGAATATGCAGATCATTTACTTGACAAAATAAGAACAGAAAGAAGAAGAATTGAGACAACAAGAGCGAAAATTATGCTACAAGGAATAGATGCGGATAGTAAAGAATTAGAAGAGATAAAAAAAGAAAGAGAGGATGCTGAAGATAAATTAGTATTATATAATGAGCTATTGCAACCTATTAAATTAGGGGTGTTAGATAAGAATAGTTTATGGATACCTAAATGTATCGGAATAGTAAGTCATTTACCGTGGCATGATGTATTAAAAGATTGGCTATGTGCTGTTGCAATGCCTATGATTGAAGATCTTAAAGAGAGCAACGATCCAATTAATTCCCTTGTTCCTCTTGAAAGGTATGTGCAAAATCGATTCGGAAGATAGTGTGGAAAAGGAGAGAATTTGTGGAAAAGGAGAAAGTTTATTTTCTTTATTTTCTCTTCTTTTCTTTAGGCATATAGTTAACCTTGTACATGAAATACCATTACCACCTCCTGGTAAATTACAAGTTGCATTTTCAGTTAATGATATGACATTCTTTTGTGCGAGACCAGCACTCAACCAAATACCAATAATGAAGGATGTAAGTCAATAATTATCAACCTTACAATTTTTAATAATTTCGTTGTACTAATTGATTTTATTTATATGTATATATGATTATTTGTGAATAGTTTTCACTATATCCGTTATTTAGAAGCCTTTCAATCCAAAATATAGTGACATTATTTGAAGTTGCATTAACGGAAGGAAAAATATTATTAATATCATCATATCCAGACATGTTATATTTGGTCGCTCATAGCATAACATATTTGATTTACCCACTATATTGGCAAGGCGTATTTATTCCTGTACTTCCCGCTAGATTAATGGCGTGTTTACAAGCACCGGTGCCATATATCATGGGAATCGAAAGACAGTATAAAGGTGTTGATTTATTGCCCGAAGATGTAAGTAATTATAAAAAAGCAATTTGATCCTCAAATTCGCTCACTCATTCATATTGTTCTTCATTTATTCATAATAGGCTTGTATTGTAGACTTGGATAAAAATACAATATTATTGGCAAACTCGCCGATTCAAATACCATCAAGACAGAGAAAGAAATTGATCAAATCATTAGAACAATATGCACCATTGCATACACAATGTAACATACCATTAGGAGTGCCAAAATTCATACAAGAAGCATATCCTAATGGTAAATTTATTCCAATTAGTAACAAATCAAAAATACATGAAAAAACCGATAGTGGGACAGTTGGTTCGATAATAGGAATGCCAGCGAGAGCGATACCATTTGCCCCTTCAATGAATAGTTCTTTTAATCCCGAAAATGGATTAATGAAAAGTGATGGTACTCAAATCGATCAAGCGTTACACTTAGCTCCCATACCTGAGATTAATGACATTCTTATTGATAATAGTAGTCATAATAGTGTTAATAGTGGCACTAGTAGTGGTGCTAGTGAATTTTTTATTAATAATTGTAATAATGAATTCAATACCACGATAAACACACATAATAAGAGTATGAGACAAACTATGGGTAATATGGCTGGGGGTGGTAATCATAATGTACAGCACGCTACGGTACAAAGAAGGTTTTCTAATTTCGTTTCTCCCTCAAGTAACCATGTTGATAAAGCTGATAGTGTAAAGAGTTTAGATAAATTTGGAAAAAAGACAAAACAAAGGTTTAGTTCTATAACCGGAGGTGCAAGGAATTCTATAATCGTAAGTTGTTATTATTATTATTATTTATTATTATGTTCTAATTGGTTTATTCGTTATGCTTAAAATTTAAAAATTCATCTTTTTCTTTTCGATCAAAGACTTTAAGGAATAAAGCGTTGTCAAGAAATAGTAGCGCATCTTTGAATGGTAACGTATTTAATCGTAATGGTATGTCACGTGGAAATGACATTCGTCCACATTCGACTTTTAATAATGATTCTGTAATAAGTCAACCCACATCTCCCGACTCGATCATGTGTTCGGATTCATTATTTGATGATGTACAAAGTACAATGTTTTCAACAAATTCAGATATCTCTTCACTGAAAAAATTTTCCGAAAAAGATTACATATTAAAAGAAGGACATTTTATGGTATTATCACCATCCGATAATGAAGCGAATGACCAAAAAAGTGGTGTTTGGATGATGGAAGGTTTAGCTTGTAGAATATGTAGGAACAGTCTTAGTGTTAATTCTGTATATAAATGCGATTGTTGTTCTGTGATGATACATGAAGAATGTTTGAATGATATTGCTTATCCTTGTATACCTGCTTGTTTTGATGAACCGAAAATATTAGATGCCTTCTTAAGAGTATTTGCTTCTTTATTAAGCAATTATCGTTATTTTCTTTTAAATAATGATGATAATACGAGAGATAGTGGTATAGGAGATATATTTGAGGATGGATTTGGTGTTGCTGGAGATTCCAATGAATTATTTAAAAAAGATTTATTCTTAAAATCTGTTGAAAAATCTTCCAAGGTAATTTTATTTTTTTTTAAAAAAAATGATGGGGTTTAATTTTTTTTCTTTACTTAAAAAAAAATTTTATTGTATTCCTTTGTACCCTTTAGCCATTTTTATCAAATTTGTTGGATTCTCAATCATTTTCACAATTTATTGCCGAAAGAGTGATGAAGAAAGGTGATGATATTGATTTTGGCATAAAACATTTTGATGAAGTTATAAAAGCAAAACTTAATAGATCAAAATTAAAAATATCTAAAGAATCTACTTCATTCCTTAACGTAGGTTATTTCGTATTATGTTTCATTAAAGAACGATATTCACAATTTTTATTAATTTATTTAATTTGTAAATCGCATTTTATAGGATTCATCATTTGAAGTGTCACAAACCGTACGTGCCATAAAACCAAATGAAGAAGGTTTGGATGAATTAGGATTTGAAGGTTATGTACGTCTACCTGATTTCTTTGATCCTGAATTAATATCTAATCCTCGCGCTATACACAACGGTTGGGCGAATGGTTTTGGTAAAGGTTGGAGATAGATATTTTTGAATGTATGCTGTGCGTATAAATACCCAAATTTTAAAAACTTCTTCTGGTTCTTGTAATTAATTACTGGAAAAAAATTTTAGAATAGGGTAAGATTTATATAATATCTCGAATTATATAGGTGTATCAATTTATTTTTGTTCACTAGCAAGTATTTGAATACATTATAAAAATAATAATTTAAAGCCTGGATATAGTATGTAAATGTAACCTGTTAAATAAATTTATTCCTCGTGTTCCATCGATATAGGTTCAAGACCAATTTAGCTTCATACATATTTGATTATCATTCAAAAGTTTTGATACACTAAAATCGACTTTTCTATCTAAACCTGTTCATAGGCACAAGCTTTCAAAAATTGTTTCTTTCGAATAAAACATAGTCTTATTTCCTTCATTATTACAATAAAAGATAAAAAAGGCAAGATAGTATGGGATGTTATCTTCAGAGTTTCACGACATGCCAAAGCAAAATTTCAATGAATCCTCACTTGTTGATTCTTATTATTAAGTGGTCCTTTTACTGAACCTACAAATGAAAAAAAAAGATTCAATACCTTAAATTTGACGCGTTTGTTTCTATAAAATATCATGATAATGGGAAAAAAAAATCATAAATTGCTTGCATTGCTTTCAGCTGAAACTTTTAAGCAGAATATGAACCGAAATAGATATCATTTAGTTTGCACAATTTTTTAATTTGTGCACAAAAAAATTTATAGTGCACAATTTTATGAATTTTATATATAGAAATTTAAATAAATAAATTCTTTTTTTTCGCGTTTTTTAAAAAATTTCATTTATTAATATGGCTAATAAATCATATAGTACCAAAAAAAAAAAATTTCTTGTGCACGTGTGCGCAAGAGTTTAATATGCTTTTGAAAAAAACACGGTTCGTGTAAGGATCGTCGATTCACGTGTTCAATGCTGGAGAATTTTATTTGAACTGCAACTTTTTTTTCAAAAATATCGAAATTTTAGCTTATGATCAATTTATAAAATGATCATGGAAACTATGATAAAGGATTTTAATGAACGTACATGTGAACTTAAGAAATTTATGCTTCTTCGGGTCGAAGGTAATAAAATTAAGCTTCTTTTATTATAGTCCTTGTTCATTTTTAACGTGTTCAAAAAAACATTCACAGGTTCCTGTGAAGAAACGGATGAAATACTTTGCGAATTACGCGACTCACTTGATGAGCTTGAAACTCGCGTCTTGAAAATGTCAAAGTTTTTGGAAGAAGAAAAAATTGCTATAGAGAAAGCCAAAGTAATTTTTTTTCCTTTATTAAAAGCGCGTTTTTTTTTTTTTTTTGAATGAACAATTTATGTTTTTTTTTCATTTCATTGCTTTTAAAGGAGGTAAAAGCTAAATTACAGTCACAACATGATCATCTAGAATGGATGTGTCAGCATTTACCAAAACATTTACCAGGTAATATCGAACCTTCGACATTTGATCAAACAAATATTCATCCATCGTAAGTATTTTATACATTAATAGTTTTAAAAAGTCATGATATATTAATATATTTTTTTTCTATAGGAATGAAAGGAATGAACAGCCTCAACAAATTGTACCAAATCACGCAAAAGGACATGAACAGGACTCTTTGCAGGAAACTGATTTACCGGTAGTCGAGGAGAATCCATTTTACGTATCTACTCAACCTACAAGCAATACTAATTTTGTGGCTATGGGATTGTCATATATTACTGTATCGGAATTCAAAAATGTACCAAAGTATGTTATGATTTAAATCCATCATATTATTAAGTTCCGTCCCGTTATTAATGAAATGATCTGATCTATGTATATAAATATTAGATATATTCACAATAACCGTATATCGCGCGATAAAGTTAATGAGGCCATTGACGATTTCAATAAAGTCATACAAGAAAAATATACAATCCTCAAGTCACAACACAGCACTCTAAATCATAAGATGAAACAGAAGTACTGGGTAAAGTGTTTTTTTTTTTTAGGAAAAAAATGGATCTAAAAAAAAATCACTTTAGTTAAAATCCTTTGTTTATATATATATATAGAAATACAAAGAAGCGGAAAATGAAGAAACGAGAGGTATTTTGCAATTCATCGCCATTTAATAGGTAATTTCTTCACTAAAATGATTATCTTCCTTTATAACAAGACAAGGACTTTATCACCGAAAATGATCTTAAATCAACAAATCAAAAGATCAAATTTAAAATTGATGCAATTGGACGCGCCATAATATCCATTTTGAGACATTGTGGTAGGATTAAAGAAATTCGAGGGGGAGGGCAAACTAGATATGTAGTACTTGGGAGGTAAGTAATAAAATTAATAAACTTTTTATTTATATTTTTAATTTGCCGGGATTTATTATAAATTATCTGGTGGTGATACTAATCGCGAAAAAAAAAAGATTTAAAATACTCACTGTAATATAACTATAAACCACACAACCTGCTTTTAAAATGATGATTTTAAAATTAATGTAAAATCATTATTTTCGAAAATATATATATATATATATATATAATTTATTTATAAAATAGAACTTTGAGCTATTAAATTCTTATATAATTAATCTATTATATGTTAAAAAGTTAATATAACCATTGCGTAAAATCTTTAAGATGAAATTTATTTATGCGAGTTAAGATCAATGGGTCAATAACGACAAAGTGACTCTTTTGAGAATCGGATTTTACAGGTGTTCTTTCTGAAATCATCATGTAATGTAAATTCTTTAGAATTGAACTTTTTCAAGGGAGAACCTACTATCATTTTATATACAGTGCTTGCATCACAACATTTTAAATAATGCTTTCAAAGAAATATAAAAAAAAAATGATACTTCATCTTGAAAAATAAAGCATGAACTAAATTATTTGCAATTGAATTTATGTTTTTTTTCGATTTAAGATGAGTTAGATTCTGACTGAATGTACACTTGGAAGGATCTATTTCGACTCGAATATTAATATTATTGCTTGTTTAATAAAGTAATTGACTTTTTGAAGCTTATTCATTCCATTATTTAGTCGATTCACAAAAAATCATGGTAAAAAAAAAAATAATAAATATTTTAAATTAAAGACAAGGACAATTGGCACGTGACGCTAAAACTTACGACTGAACAGATTGACGCCCGGAACATCTGTCAAAGTAGGCATGAATGTTTGTTTTGTCAGAATTTTTATTATGCCATACAAAATTGGAGGCATCATGCAGAGTTATGTATGTAATTAATTATGTATGTATGGTGATCAAATGTACTATATGTATGGTACAGCATTTATGATACAGCATTGTCCATAAACATCCTTTTTGTATGAAATCGAAACTGGTCACCATGCAAGTCAAATTTGATAAGCAAAGGTATTTATTTATTTATTTATCCTCTTTCTAAATATTATACACAAAAATATATGCATGTATCTATATTAATTTTTTTTATTTACCACATTATTTTAAGGATTAAAAAGAAATATATAATATATAGAAACACTCATTTGTGTCATGTTTGATAACGATTTTCAATTTGGATAATTTGGATATATTTCGATATTTGAATTCATTTTGACATTCGGTTTTATTTTTTAATTGGATCTAATTTTCAAATGGAAAAAATTCTCTTACAATTAATCAAGGAATATATGTATTTGCAGTTATATAATTTGATTGATTTCAAATATTCATAAGAAAATCTCATGGGAAATAATTTAGTTGACGGAAAACTTCATTTTCACATAATGTATTCAATGATGAAACTGATCAAATGTGATTTATCAAATATCAATAAATTTAAATATGAGGAACTAATCAGATCATTCACAATTATGTTCTTTTCTTTTTTTTTTTTTTTGATTGAAATGTCGAAGAAACTTTTTTTCCCTCAATTATCTCATGACTTGACCAAACTAATCACAGACGAACGATTCAGTGACGTGATCATTGAAACCGGCAGAGATGATGATAAAAGTTCATTCAAGGCTCACTCCTCAATATTATATTGTCGCTCTCCTTATTTACGAAAAGAATTACTAAGGAATGAAAAAAGGGTTGATCTTTTGAGAATCGATTTGAACATTCCTGTTGAAACCTTTCGGGCTTTGCTAGGGTAGGATGAAATCTTGTTTTTTTTTTTTTAACCTTTGTATATATATATATATATATTATTTTATATTTAATTTTTTTTCACTGACCTGGAAAAAAGTTACATGTACAACGGATTGATCCCATTAGATCATTTGACGACATTTGAGATTTATCAAATCTTATTCGCTTCCGAAAAACTTGGATTAAAAGAATTGGTCATTTATATACAATTCTATTATTTACAACCGTATCATAAAGTATGGTTATGGAAAAATTTTGAAATGTTTTATCATTCAAGTTTCAAAAACGAGTCCTTTCAAGATTTACAAAAATTTTGTACAAGCATCTTGTTTCAAAATCCAGATTTGATATTGAAATCATTGGATTTTTCCTCAATGACCCAAGATTCCTTGATCTCATTCCTTAAACATTATGATTTGAAGATAGATGCGATCGAGATTTGGGATTTCGTAATTAGATGGGGAATGTCAAAAAATCCACGATTATTTAAGGATACCTCCAGTTGGTCGAATGGTGATTTCAAAACGCTTGGGAAGACTTTACAGAATGTCCTCCCATTGATCAGATTTCATGAGATAAGTCGTCAACAATTTCTTGAAAGGATACAACCGTTTAAACAAATTTTTGATCCAACGGTCTATGACTCGACGATGATGAGATATTTTATGATCCCAAACATGGAAGGAGAAATTACGGTTTTTCCAATCACTCGAGAAATTCTTGATTCAACCCTTATCACAAAAAAACATGCAGCATTAATCGGTTTTTGGATTAGACAAACCGGAAAGGAGGAAGTTGGATCGATTGACTTTGAAAGGAAAGCCTTTAAATTTCAATTATTACTTCGAGGAAGTCGTGATGGATTTACCGCTTCAACATTTCATCAATTATGTGATAATAAATCAAACACTCTTGTAATCTTAAAAGTGAAAGAGACCGAAGAATTACTTGGAGGTTTCAATCCGAATAAATGGAAATCGGTCAGAGGGTGGGGAAAGACGAATAATAGTTTCATCTTCTCTTTGAGGGATGTGAAAGATCTCAAAAATTCGATATTAAGTCGGGTCAAACGTGCGGGTACCGCGATAAATTATGAAAATTATCTTGGTCCATCCTTTGGTTTTGATGATATAACGATTAATGGGGAGAATTTTAGGGAGGAACGTAAATGTTATTGTAGCAAGCACTGTTATGAGAAAGAGATTAGGAATGTGGAGGATTACTTTTCACTAGATGATTATGAGGTGTTTCAAATTCAAATGAAAGTTTAAAATCATTTTTGCGTGAAAAAGTAAAATAGAACAGATATGGTATGGTATGATATTCAATAAATTTGTCTATTATTAGTATAAATTTATTTAATTACCAATTTCATTTATGATCAACGAAGGCTAAGTTTCAAATTTAACCTTTTTAAATCACTTATTCTCCATTATAATACTTTCCAAAACGAACGTAATCTCTTTGTAAATCCGGAATTTCATGATTGCTATTTTTATAGATTTAAGACTATAAATAGAATTTGCTATAATCAAATATTTCTTCCCTTTGATTGCTATAATTAAAAAATATTCCCTTATTAATTCTAAATAACTGAATCAATATTTTGCAGTTCTATGACATTTGAGTTTTACTAAAAAAAAAAAATCTTTGATGCAAGGAGCTTTTTTTTAAAAAAAAAATAAAAAAATAATAAATCAAAGAAAATCAAAAACAATATAATTTAATAATAATAAAATAATAATACTAATAATATTAATAATAATATAATAATAATAATAATAATAATTACAATTTAACCATCGATCAAAATTTTTAACAAATTTCATGCATGAGTTTTTAACGTTTATAACATACAGAAATATTATGATTTCGTGTTTTGTTTGTTTTTAATCCACGGTAACAATGGATTTGCCACCTGTTCTATCAAATTTTGCATCAGTATGAAAAAGAAATAGTAAATAAATCCGCGTGTTACGTGACATCTGCATCGTTATTTGTTTAATATCGTCCAGATATGTAGGAAAATAAAAAACCTTAATCTTCAAAACGTTTAACCGGTTTATTCTTCTTTTCGATACACAGGAAAAAAAAAAGAAATAAAGAGAAAAAAGAAAAAGGGAAAAGGAAAAGAAAAGGAGCAAATTCGAGAGAAATTAAAATCCTTCCTCATCTTTCTTTCTCATATGACCTGTAATCAAAAGGAGCAAAGAGAAAAGCATATTAAAAAAAAAAGAGAGACAACTTCATTCATTCATCACGATTCATACTAATTCAATGATGATTTAAAATAATATCAGAACAATCTTTTTCAAATTTCTATATGGGTTTAGTAACACCATGTGATAATTGTGATGATTTTTGATCGGCGCTATTTTAAACGAACAATGAATTACAATGAACTTTCAAACGGAAGAAATGGTAGCGATCAATAATTATCATTCTTTCCTTTTTCATTTTTTCATTTTCATTTTCATTTTTATTTTTATATTTTTTTTTTTTTTTGTCATTTCCTTTTAACGCGCTTTTTTTTTTTAAAAAAAAAAATGAATAAAATAAAATGATGATATCAATTTGAATAAGTAATAATAATTAAAACGATAATAATTAAATAATTAATTATAAAAAAAGGGTATAAAAGGTTCTAATGGATTGTTTGTGGTATATTGAAATGATCTTGCTCGCATCTTGACTTATCCGATCCTTATTTTCATATTTCCTTGCATTGTAGGTAGGCAGTTACCCGGAATTGCTTTTGTGTAAAAGATGATTTATCCTTAATTTTTTTGAATGAACCTAATCGAGCAAAGAAAATCACCTTTGCTGCAACACAAAACTTTGGAAAACGTAAAATCTAATATCTTAAGTAACGTATACAAGAAATTTTCAATCTTTATAAGAGAATCTTATAATTAGAACGTTCACCGAATGACAAAAAAAATTGCTTTAAACCAGGTTAACCATCTTTATTCGTTTACACCGAGTCACACTAAAAAAAAAATTACGGATTTTGCTATATGAAGAAAGGAATTTTGTCGACTAATTTAATTTTACACAGCCAAGAAAACGTTATTATAAGATGCAGGAGCTACCTTCATTCTGGGAGATCATGTTTTTTTGTTTTCTGGACTAAAAAAAAAAAAAAGAGGAACACAAATGATCGACTCAGACTAAAACTTTGGTTTTTCATTTTATATCGTCAACTATTTTCCCAATTCAACATTAAGTCAGGATGAAGATAGAAATAACTTTCATTAAGTTTGAAAATCTCGGCAAGGCCAAGCATGATGATATTCATCTTTTTAAAGAAAATAATTAATGATTAATTTGACTTCTTAACATAAAAGTAAATTTCATTTCTTTAATATGAAATTGAAAAAATACTAGACGATAAACAGCGCCTTCACGCGCCTTTTTTTTCTACAATTTTGAATTATAAAAATTTTTGAAATTGATATTTTTGTGGAGAAAGAGATGATCCAAACGCGAACTTGCAACATTTGAAAAGGGATCGGATTTTCGGAACTTTTTTATATAAATACGCTTGGTATCAAAGGTGAAAAAATCATACCAAATATTCCTTTTAATTCTACAAGGAAAACAATATAATAATAATAATAATAATACATACACACCTAAAGCTTTAATATAAAATAATTTCAAGCGAAAATGTCTAAATTCACAAAATTATCCATCTGCGCCATTGTCGCCCTCTTCATTATTGTCACCATTTCATCCACGGCTTTTGCTGGAGATGGTAAATATTTTCTCATCATTACTAATATTAAGAAGTATCAACAATAACATATTAACAAATTAAAAAAAAAAATTTTTTTTTATTTAAAATAGCACAACTTGTAGCTCGTCAAGATGACCCAGCACCATCCGAAACACCAGATGCGTCAATAAAAGTGACAAGCAAGGACGACGGTGCAGCACCAGAAATTACACCAGACGCGACAGCAGATGCGGCACCAGCTGAAGGCAAAACTCCTGCCGCAGTAGCAACTCCAGTCCCATCCGGAACCGGACCTGGTTACGCATCAAAAATTGCTAGTGCCATTAACTCTGTAACAGCCGGTGCATCCATGATTCCACCACAACCATCATCTGCACCAAAATACACTTCCGGCTCCGGCTCTGACGCTAAAACTGCTCCTGCATCAAAGAGTGCCGCCAACAAGATCGAAAGTGGTTTAATCAGTGTTGCTGCAATTGCTGCCGTTGGTTTATTCTACTTGTAAAGGATTAATTAGTATTTTTATCAAATTAATTTTTTAAAAGTATGTAGGAAAACATAATTTTTTCTTTTAAAATTAGAACTTCTTAGTCTACTTAATAATACATCTATCTAGTATTTCTTTTTAATTTTTGTTATACTATAATTTTTATAATTTACGATAAATGATCGGCTCTTAATTAGAAAGTTTTATGATTAACGGATTGGTTTCCGAATTTGATCATTTGAACAATTAATTGTACTTTTATTTATAATCAGGTCACAATAAAAAATATTTTCTTATAAAAAAAAATCTATTCCATAAAAAGAACATAAGGTGATTAGGAAAGAAAAAGGAAATAATAATAATCATAATAATAATTTGTTATTTGTTTCTCGATAGATGTACAAAAGGAAACTTTAAAAAAAGAATGCGTTTTCTGTATTTTTTTTTTTTTGTTGTTGAACCTTAACAAATTACAAATTCAAAAAATAATTGTTTGAGAGATAAGCGAAATCATCTTCAATGAACGTAATAATCTTAATGATCTGGAGTAGCACTGGTCATAAAGTACATAAGGGTTATCTATGTACAGATTGCATCGACCATGTCATCAAGCGCACAAAAACTTTTAATTGTAAACACTAATAAAACCACATGACGCGATATCTCGTACGATGGTTTAATGATGAAATCCTTGGCGAAAATCTACAAGGTTTCGAATCATCATCATATCATCATCTTAGTGTTCCCGGAAAAAGGTATCTGAAAGCCCTATCTAAATCAGTATACTCATATCCAAAATTTTTTTTTTTGATTCTGTTTACCTTATTACGAATCTTATGACTCTTGCCTTAACCAATTAGCCCCGTTACACGACAAAACGGTTTTGGTTAGTTCAATAAAATTTCCACAAATAAACTGTAGATAGCACAAGCGCCAATTTTTTTTTCATTTTCAAATCACATCTCCGAAAAAACTTTTTTTTTTAAGGTTCATAAAAAATGATAAAATGGTTTCATTACATTATCTCACTTATTATTTATCCCATTTTGTAAATATGAAACGTAAAAATAGGTTTTTTCTATGAATGGAATTTATTTTTAAACAAAATGAAATGCCTCATAAAAACTAGCTGTATGCCAATTAGCCAAGATGCCGCAGCAGATGTAAGATGATAACTGTGTTTGCTGTCGTGTTTCGCCTGAATAACAATGAATGATGGGTTCCTAAGCGTCCCCTTAAACCAAAATTTATTAACACCAAGCACGACATATCTGTAACAGTGTTACAAAGCCAAACTCTGAACTATTAATTGTCTACATGGGGATAGTTTCCGAAAGGGATTACGATTTAGGAAATGGTACAGCATGATGAGAAGAATTCTATTCAAGAAATTCTTTTCAATTTTTCATTTCCTTCGCATTATTCTTTTCTTTTTTTTTATTTTAAAATTAAAACTTGTTTCTATTCAATGCCATATATTTCTACATTGGTAGTAAGACTTTTCTTATTTTAAAAACAAATCATTTTAAACCATATTAAAAAAAGAAAACCGGTCTCCTCCGGATCATGATATGTTTTTGAGAGACAAAATTTGTTTCATGCAGGCTAAAGATGTTGTGATAACCTGAACATAATCATGTTTATTGTTTTAGTTCAGGAGAAGAACATGTTGGTGCTAATTACGTGCATCTCCAATTGAACACTCGAATAAATAATACTTTGACGAGAATGGAATGATGTGTTGATAAAAGAAATTTGATATTTTTCTTCGTTTTTCCTTTGTTCAAACAGGTATAAATACAGACCATTTGTCCCAAGAAAAAAAATTCCTCACTTTCAATTGAAATAACAACTTTTGAAAATAAAAATAAAAATATAAAAAAAAATATATTAATTTATACTTTTATATCTCTCTCATAATCCTCTAATTTTTAATTTACGACAATATAATACATAATATAAAATGGCAAAATTCTCAAAAATCACTTTCCTCTGCATTGTTGCTATCCTCATTATTGGAACCCTCGCTTCCTTTGGTGCCACTGAAAATTGTAAGTTCTGCTCAATATAAACAAACCATTATAATTCGTTTCATTCCATTTAAAATAGTTACTTATCATATAATTTTTTTTTCTTTAAACAGCTCGTTTAATTGCTCGTCAAGACCCACCAGCAGCACCAGCTGACGGTAAAACACCACCAGCAGCACCAGCTGACGGTAAAACACCAGCTGACGGTAAGGCACCAGCTGACGGTAAGGCACCAGCTGACGGTAAAGCACCAGCTGACGGTAAAGCACCAGCTGACGGTAAAACAGCTGACGGTAAAGCACCAGCTGACGGTAAAGCACCAGCTGACGGTAAAGCACCAGCTGACGGAAAAGCACCAGCTGACGGTAAAGCACCAAATGCTGGAAGCAAACTCGAAAGTGGTTTAGTAACTGGAGCCATTGTTGCCGGTCTTGTCGGTCTTATCATTTAAAAAAAAAAAAGGAGGGAAAAAAAATTAGTTTTTTTTTTTATTTTTTTATTTTGTTATTTCTTTTAGAAAGTAGGATATTTAATAATGTCCAATTTTATTGTGCGATAAATATCTTTTTTTTCAAATATTTTTTTAAATTAGTTCTTTATAATTTAATTTTTTAGTCACAGATTGTTCCTGAAAATTTTTTAATAAAAGCTTTTTCGCTTTAAAAAAAAAAATTTCAATAAACATCAAATTTCAATTAATTTTACACATCAAAAAAAAAAAGTCTTCTTCATTTTTACCGATGCAAAGGATTCTTTTTTTTTCTGTTTTTACTTAGAAATAATTTATATATAATGGGATTTTTCTTTTAATAAAAGGCTTGTTTAGTAACCACCTTATTTTAATCGAAATTTATCACATTTTCGAAATAGTTCAGTTATGTAAATTGCTCTAATCGCGAAGAAAAATGAGTAAACTCTCGTGAGAATAAAATGATCACAAAATCTGTGAGAAATTGATATCTTTGCATTTGAATTAAAAAAAAAATTTCTAAATTTCTTTGAAAAAAAGCGGCTTTTATTTTTTAATTTAAAGATTGTAGAAAAATTGTGTTAAAATGCTAAATTTTGTCGTTAATTTCGAATAAAAATTGCATAACCTACGAATTATAATTTTGAGCATTTTTTTTGTCGTCATTGCTGTTGAGATTCGACGCGTAATGTAATAATAAAAAAAAAATGTGTCTTTTTCAACAAGTTATTCCAGAACAACCAATTTCTTAAAATATAGGTAGTGATTGGATTGCCCCCCCAAAAAATTAAAATTAAAAGTTTAAATTAAATTAATCTTTTTTTGCATAAAAAGATTTACGATACGAAATTACGATCTTTCGATCATTCTTTGCTCGGTTCTTAATTTATTTAGTATTAGCGTATTGATTGATAAAAAATAGTTAGCAGAAATTAGCAAATTAGTAGACACTTTTAAAAAAAACGATTTATGCTTATCACCTAAGCAATATTTGAAAGAAGTAAAATTTTGATTTGTCCTTCCAATATTGACATCTACTTGATCCATTTGATAATGTGGAGCCTTTGCAATGGGAAAACTGCCGGAAAAATCAAAAATGAGTTAATGCTAAATTTGAACATATTTCAGCTTAAAAATCATATTGGTATATAAAGTAAAATTAATTTTTCCCGGCAGTTTCCCCCCTTTCTATTGCAAAGGCCCCATATGTATTCCATTGAATAATTTAAAGATTATGTAATAATAAAAATCATAAATAAATTTCAGTTTTTAAAAAACATTGAATACTGTATTTTCAAAAAGTGTTAATACATTATGTCAATTATTATGCTATATACACTCAACATATTCTAAATTATAAATCTTCTTTAAATAATTAACTAGGAAATGGTAAACCGTTATTAAGTCCAAAGCTATAAATCATGAGATTTGATAAGATGATACAAAAAGCAAAAAAGGAAAAGGTAAGGGTAGAAATATAAGGTGATGTAGTAGATGGAAGAAGGAAAATACAGGGGATAACACATGACTGTACAGTTAGTTAATTGTTCTTCACTTCGCTTAGATAATGAATTTTGATTAATGTAATAAATAATTTCATTGTGAATTAAAAGATAGTTATTTTAATTTTTGCATTTTTTAATTTGCTAAAAAAACATATTGTATAACTGAATATTTATTTGAAAGAATTCTAAAAAAAATAAAATTGTTGTTTTTAATAATTATTTTTCATTTAATATAATAATTATAAATTATATTATCCCTTAAATCATAGGTTTTTGCAAGCAAATTTACCTGCTTATTTATTATAAATTTTTCTCTGATTACTTTTATAAATTATTAATGTTAAAAAAAAAATTTTTAAATTAATTTTATAAATATATAATATATTATAACAAGTTTTCTCTTTTAATTAATAAAAAATTTAATGTTTTAACTATATTTATTATAATAGAATATTAAAATTACTTATAAAGAAAAACTTTTATTATTATAAATTTTATAATTTATTAAGAAATTTTATGATTTTAATTAATGATAAAATGATTCAATTAGTACGTAAACATATAAATTTTTAAAGAATTTTTAAAAATTATTATAATAAATTTTTTGAAACTTAATTTTAAAATTAAATTACTTTAAATTCCTTTTAAAAAACTTAAAATCTTTGTTAATAAAATTGATAAAATATATATTAAATTATATTTTTTATATAATAATAA
>CAMKVN010000833.1:0-23397 GCA_946474995.1 Funneliformis geosporum
TATTTTTTATATAGTAATAATATTACTAAAATTAATATTTAATATTTTATAAAAAAATTAACAATTTTTTTTAATTTCGCAGGCAAATTTGCCTGCTAGACAATTTAAGGAATAGGAAGATATAGCGAAAAACTTAATGAAAATTGTAAAATAAATTATATAGAAAGTCAAAAATTTAAAAGGCTTATCAAAGGTTATAATGTAAATAAATTTTTTATTAATATTGATAATATTATTATTGATAAAAAGTAATTACTAACATTTAGTTTTTTTATTATAAACAATATGTGTATATATAGCAGAATCTTCAAAGAAGAGTCCTAGGACTGGAAAGATTTATTTTAATGAGTTTCAATCTCATTTTTGGTTAAAACTAAATAAGAATTTTAATTAATAAATAATTTATTTAAATTTCACGTTTTATTAAATCTTTAATTAATATTTATTAAATTTAGCTAATAAATTTGATCAAGTACGAAGTACAAATATTAAAGTAAAAAAAAAAAAATAAAGTAAAAATTTAACGATTTTATTAATTTTATTTAAATTTTTATAATTTTAGAGTAGTTAATTAAATTTTGTAATGTGATAGTTTTTTTTGAAATTTTTTTTTGTATTACAAATTTTTTTTCTCTTGTTATTTTTTTTTTGCAATTCAAACAATATTTTTTGTATTTATTTTAAGTTTTTTTTTTGTATTTAGTTTTTATTTTATATTTCTTTTAGTTTTTTTTTTTTATTTACAATTTTTTTTTTGATTTTTTAATTAACAAATATTTTTTTATTTTCTTTTTTGTATTTTTTAAAATTTGTTTTATTTTTTTTTTATATTTTGCTAAAACTTTTTCATTTAATAAATATATATCATTTAATAAAAATAATAAACTAAGTTTTAATAATAAATAATAATATATCAAAGTATACTAATACATATATAGGTTATATTAAAGACATTAAAGACACATCAAAGATCATGTCTAATGTCAAGGAAATGTTAGACATCATATGTGTCATTTAATCAAAAAGTAAAATATTATTATGCAATAGACACTACATATATGAGATAACTACTCTATATAAAAGTCTGCATCACTAATTATATTATTATATAAAAATCATTTGGATGATTTAGCTAATGTTAATTATCAAATAATATCAATATCTTTAGTTTATTTATAATATATTATTTATTTAATTTATTTATTATATTTATTTTATTAAATTTATTTATTTAATTTCATGATCAATATATATATTTTATTTTATATAAATATAACTAAGGATCTTTAGTATTTGAAAGATAAATCAAGTTAAAGTTATTGAATAGTTTAGTTTGATTTATTAAAAACATTTGTATAGTATAGAGTGTTAATGTTGAGATAATACTTATTTATTATTTCATATTAAATAAACTATTAATATATATACTTTATTCATACCAATTATAAATTAAACCTTCTGCTTATCACTTATAATATCTGTTCGCTTATAATGTTTAAGTATTATTAAAAAACTGACTATAACAATATTATAAGAAGTATCTGATACAAATATCTTGTTATTAAAGAGTGTAAATACCTATGTAAATTTGGCTAAGTTGATAACCTTATTATTAAATTCATTATTATTATATATTTTGACTTTTATGAATTAAAGCTGAATATATCTGTAATCAATTGAGACAAAAGAGATTAACCAAATTATATGGTAAGATATTTTATAAATAGGATTATTAAAATATATTGCTTGTCTAATAGCTACTATTTTTTTGATATATTGTAATAATATTTTGGAAATTTATACAAATTATTAAAAGGAATTATTTAAAGAGATATATAAGGTTATAATAATAGTAATTAGTTTAGCTAATATTGAAAAGTGTGAAATGAAGAAAAAAATAGGTGATTAGGCTAATTCTGATTAATTTATAATTATGCAATATCTAAACTATAGAATGAGTTATCTAAATTAAAAGGGAATTATTAGTATAAAATTATAATATTATTATAGTAATAAATGCAATTAAACATATAAGACTTATTCTTAAGTAACAATAATTAAGTTATGTAAATAGATGATTATTTCATAGCGTCTTAGTGTCTTATTAGGTAAAATTCTTTGATTTAATACTTCTGTAAATACAAAACTAAAATGAACTTCTATTAGCCTATGTATTGTTTAAAAAAGTAAAAAGTAGAAAATAATATGTATTTATGATTTTTGATATTAACAAAATAATTTAAAATAATTACTTCTATAATTAATTTTGTTAATTATATTTTTTTAAATAAATTTAATTAATTACTATAATTGCATATTAATAAATTCTTAATTAATATAATTATTATCCAAAATATATTATGAAATATAATTTATGAATAAGCTTATAAAATGATTTATAAACATTTAGATACTTTATATTTTTTATGCTTTTATAGTTATTAAAATAAGCAGTATAATATAAAATTTTAATATTATAGAATTAATTAAAGTAAGTTAAAAAGTTATATGATGCAATATTAATTTAATATCTAAAGTAATAAATAAATACTAAAATATCATATAACAAGAATTAAATCTATTCTGAAATTTTATTCTATTTATGTAATAACTTATAAATTCAATTATTATTTTTTTATATTATATAGGATAATTGTTTTTATATAATAAAAAAAATAGCTTTATTGCAAATTTTATAGTAAAAACAAAAGTTATATTTTATCGGATATTTCACCGCGTATTTGGTATGTTTTTCATTAAGCGAGGAAGATCCCGGCTAAAAAATCGAAATTTGTGGTTTATATAACAAGTTTATCAAGATTTTCGTAAAAAAACTTTTTTCATATTTTTTCAACGTCGTTTATTTTATTATATAAATAACACATAAAGTACCTTTGGAAGAATCTATAAACCAAAATGAGCGAACAACAACATTTTAACGTTAAAAATGAATTTACAAACCTCGAACGTGGTATGTATTTATTATGTTGTTAATTTGAAAAAAAAAAAATGATAAACTACAAATCCAAAACATCCCTGAATGAGATTCAACAAATGGTTCGAGTCTTCATAGACAACAATATATATATATGTATGTATATATATAAGTATGTGATATAATCATACACACTTAATATATTCTATACAACATAATGATATTGTTTTGCTTACTTCGCTTTCAAAATTATTGTACATGGGCTTCACTTTTGTTTTCGATTTCGTTAACATTTTCAAAGCGTTTCGCTTCTTACTTTTATTACATTTTAACTTCTTTATAGCGCGACAATTAACATTATTTTTTATTTATTATACATATTCTTTCATCTTGCACGTATTAACATATTTTTTCACACCTTTTCTTTTTTAAACATCTTGCAGAGGCTATGTTCCAAGTTGCGCGATTCCTCCAAAAATTCCCGCAAACACAAAGGGCACATCAGGCCTTGGTAAAAGATTTGACAGACCACCCAGAGCTGCTTCCCCTTAGAACTGATTTCGAAGGAAATACTCATTTGCAAACCTACGACGAACTGGTGAGTAATTCATTTAATTCTTTCTTGTATTTTTATATTTTATTTTTTTTTGGCTTCTTCCGGATGTCACGTGGCGAAGAAACATTTTTTTATAAATTCTTTCATGAACGTCGTTTAAAATGACTCATTCCACATGACTTATAATCACATGATTTGGTCACGTGATATACATATAGGTACGTTTACCATGTCGACCATTAAATGTCGGAAAATTAAGAGAAAATTTATACCAATCCGAAACGTCCAAATGTCCAGAAATAGATGCTCGACGGGCGAGGCTAGGCTTAGCACAGCATGCACCTTCAAGATTTCTTGCTGGCCTTGTAGATCAAAATCCTGGTCAGAAATTTTTTAATTTGTATTCATTATATATATATTTATTTATTTATTAATAATTTTTTTATGTAATAGCCGCTGCTGTCGTCTCCCGCGAACTAGGTGGAGGTAGGATTAAGAGCTCGCAACCAATAAGGGTCATATATAACGATTATAAGCAGGTATGTTTTTTGTAATGAATTTGGTTCTGAATTCTTTTTATTAGATTTTATCTTTAATTTGTTTATTAGCTAACCACGTTGGATGGCCACAATACCACCACATACTGTGTCCTGTTTGACAGAACAGGGAAGCGAGTCATCACGGTATGATGAAATTATTTTATTATTATTATTTTTAAATTATACATTAATTGTTTATTATATATAGGGAAGCGATGACCGACTCGCTAAGGTGTGGTGTACGGGTACTGGTGTTTTGTTGAGATCCCTCCAGGGACATAGGTCAGTGATTTCGGATATGGCCATTAGCAAAGATGGTTACCTTTTAGCAACGGCGTCGGAGGATACTACAGTTTTGGTTTGGGACCTGGAAAAATATCAAGTCGTCAATTGTTTGAGAATGGTAATTTACAATATAAAATCTATTTTTATTTTTTCTTTAGCATTTTTTATAAAATCTTTTTCTTGTTAATAATTAGGATGACGCAGTTACATCCATTGCGTTCTCTCCAAGTCCGTTGATCGAAAACAGGTATATTCTTACCACTTCCGATAACTGGTATACGTGGCTTGCAAAATACGAACGTATAAAAAGCACTACCTCTTTTGGCGAATTAAATAAAATCAAGCCCACTAACGCTGTCGGCAGAGTACGAATGAAGTGTTCTGCATTCAATCACACTGGCTCACTTTTCGCCGTTTCGGGGACAGACGGTTTAATTCGAGTCTTCTCAACGATCACCCTCGAAGATTCTAAGGTTATCGAAGAAGAAAAAGAAGGGGGCAGTGAAGCTAATGTTTTAGAAAGTGGCGAAAAAGGGAAATCAGATGAAGACGAAGAAGAAATCGATATTCTGGACGTCGTAATGCCCCGCCCTTTCGTGTCCCGCGAAGAAAAAGGCGAAGAAAAACAAGAGAATAAGCGCAAAAATTCCATTTCTGTTCGTCGTATTTCGGTTTGTTCGGAACACAACCAGGAGAAAACATTGTTTCCTGGCTCTCCTAGATACACAGAGTCAAATATCATCGCATCTCCTATAAATGTCGGATATACAAATATTTCGGCTTCACCAATAACGACTTTGGGTGCAAGTTCCACATTACAGAACAATACTGCAGATACTGACAGTGATGAGGATACATATAGTGTTGGCAGTAATTTCAGCTTCGGTCCGATGTCACCACCATCTAATGAACAACAAAGTAACGTGCCGTCACAAAATATAGTTATTTCTCCGGCTCATTCCCCAATTCGTTCTCAAGAGGTGCTTCAACCCATTCAGACTAAGACACATCAGGTAGAAGAAAAGAGACATTCAGTAAATAAAACGGAGGAGGACAATAAAAGTTCTACAAATCATGAAATTTCGAACCCAAACGCGGGACAAAAGAATAAAAAAGACAATAAAAAGAATGACGTTTCCAAATTATTCGGTCCTTTTCATATATCAGATTTGGACGGACACGTCAGAACTGTGAACAGTCTTGAATTTGCTCATGGAGATAATCGTCTTTTATCAGGATCCGATGATGGTACTGCTCGTATTTGGCGATACAATTATTTAAAACAGCAATGGATTTCCATTACATTGGTCGTCTCCGATAAGTCGCCAGAATCTGATTGCAGAGTCACTGCAATGCGCTGGAGTGCTGATGATGCACTTGTTGTACTTGGAGACAATAAAGGACATATCCGAGTATATGATTCTCAAAATGGTGAACTCAAGATTGAAATTCATGCCCATTCGAACGATCTCTATGTACTGGATATACATCCTCATGATTGGCGTACCATAATGTCAGCAGGATATGATGGCAAGATTTCGATGTGGGATATACAAGATGGCAGAAATGTCAAAAGTATAAATACTTTTAAATTTTATAGCAATTGTTTATTTACTTTTGCTAACTATTTACTTCCCCTTTTATTCAGCATGGGATCGTTCGAGTCTAAAGTTTATTGATGAAAATTTAGATCTTAAGTTTCATGATGGCAAATTCAGAGATGATGGCAAGTAATTTATCATACCACGAATATATAAGGTTTGTTATTTATTTTAACTTATTAATAAATACTTTTGATTACAATTTTAGGATCCATGTTTGCAGTCACCGACAATGCCGGTAAATGCCATTTAATTGGTATCGACCAAACCGCATCATATGAAATGTTCCATGATCGAGCTATTCATGGGCAAAAATTCAGAAGCGACTATGATGACTACGAGGAATATACTTTTGATGAAGAAAATAGAGTTTTAGTTAACGTTAACTCAGGGATTCCGCAGAATTCAAGTATTTCTCGTGAAGTAGTAAATTGGGGAGGTGCTCCTTATCTCAAACAAACCACACAAAGTCATCGTACGTTAAATTAGAACATCGTGATTACTTGTTAATATCATCATGTATTTACTTAATTTTTTTTAATTAGTCAAGGCCATTAGTACTGGCATTCCTGAGGTTCAAGAATGGCAAGAAGATAATTGGAAGAGGGATGTTCTCGTTGAAGAGGTCGAAGAAATCAAGTATGGTAGTCTCGTCAAACATATTATGGACAAGAAAGATGTGACTAAACGAAGGAGAAGAATTATCATTGAAGATGAGTACGAGTATGTTGACCCCGTTTTACTTGACGAAACAAGCTTCCCATTACAAGACGATAGCGATGATGAAGATTATATTCCTGGTCTTTCTGATCGTGAAGGAACCCCTGATAGCACCGAAGAAACCGACTTTATGGAACTTGATGCAATTCCTATATCCGTCGTAAATTCTCCCGATATGGACAGTGATTATGGAGTCAAGACAAGAAGACAAAAGAAAGCCGAAAAAAAGGCGCAGAAAGACAGACGTCTTGCTGCAGCCGGTGTGTCGAGTACCAATCATAAAAATAAGAAGAAAAGGAAACGTTCTCGTGTCGAATTATCTGATGGCGGCGAAAATGATGAGTATGTTGAACCAAGTAACAATGACTACGGTATTGCAGGTCCAAGTTCACGTCCTTTGAGACGTGTCAAAAGACGTATAAATTATGGAGAAAGCGAAACGACTTCTTCAGAAGAAGATAGCTTTATTGAAAATGATCACGCTTCATTTGAAACAGGTAGTAGACGTGCTAGATCACCAAAATCACCAAGCGGTTCGGAATATCAAGAGGATTCAGAACAAGAAGAATCGCAAAATAATGTTGATTCTCCTTATGTTGTATCCTCGTCACAACATGAAGTGTCTCCTTGTGAAGATACACATGGAAATTATGGAGGTGATGATGAAAGTTTTATGGAAGACGATATTGAACAAGATTATGAGAAAGTGGTAGTGGGTGTTTCGAGTCAAGTTTCGGGTCAAGTTAGGACGATACTTTCAGATTCAATGGATACTGCAGACCCAGATGACGATACTCGTCCAGAATGGATTCGAATGATTAGACCACAAGCTTCTCCGTATCACCCTCAAATTGGGGACGTTATTATTTATTTCTTAAACGGGCATAAAGAAATGCTTCGAAGGTGTTTTCATGATTCAGACAATTCTATTTTACTTCAAACTTTGGGACCTGGTGATCCAACGCTTCATAAGGATCATGCGTGGAATAGGGCGTCAACTTATAAAAAAGCTAGAGACAATATCTTATATTGTCTCATTGAAGATATTGAATGGACTCGAGGAGATAAAAATAAACCTTTTGTAAAGATTACAGCAAAAACATTGAATCTTCAAGATTATCAAAACAATAAACAACTTTTGCCGATTGATCCCATGTTTGATAGAAGAGCCACATCCAAAGCTATTATATACTATTACGATTATATGAATATGGGAGACTTTATTGTACTTTATGATCGGGTAGCAGCAGGTCTTAATAAAAGACTAAGAATTGACGAGAAAGTGTTTGCTACATACGATAATACACCATATTCTGGTACTATTGTTCAAATAAACAGAAATAAAACATTTAACGACTGGTCTCCATGGCAAACTTACACAGTTAATTGGTAAGCTTATTATTTATCATTTGTATTATTTCTTAAATTACATACGGTAATTCAAAATTAAAAATACAAATTAATGTTTAGGGATGAACCTAATGATCCAGAAAATACTCAAGACACATTACATAGCTGGGAATTGAAACGTGAAAATGAACAAGATTTGGTCGATAATCAAACTTATGGAGAAGAAGGTATAATAAAAATATTACTCTCGTGTTCTCATTTATTTCCCTCAATATTTTATAACATTTTTATTTTATTTATTTGTAGATAAAATGACCATGAGCAATATTATTTCTGAACTTATTAACGAAGTTGATTTCGAATGGTTTGTAAATCATGTCAATTTCACTGAAGTAGTTGATTACCTTCCAAAAATTCCATATCCGATGTGCCTTCGAATGATTGAAGCACGTATACATAACAATTGGTATCGCTCTTTAAGGGTAATTATAAAACTTCTTTGTATAACATTGTACCTTTTCTTATATTTATTAAACCTCATACACTTTAGGCGATCAAGGCAGACATTGATTTAATACATTGGAATGCGACAAATTATAATGAATCAGGAACCGAAATTCCTTTGGCAGCAAATAAACTTCTTAATCAATTTAAACGTCTTACTGAACGGTATTATATTTACAAAAAAATTCAAGAAGAATTGCCAAGCTACATTAAATCAATAAAAAAATAATACTAGTAATAAATATATATGTAATAATGTAGATATATAAATGCGATGTAATAATTTAAAGTTATATTAAAGTTTAAAAATCTGTAATTTTATTAATTTTTTACACAAATTGTGTTCAAATGTCGTGTTTCTAAAGTACAAACCACAATCTAATCTTAACTAGGTAATGATATAAATTTGAAACTTTTTAAGCAATTCAGCCTCTTAAGCTACTATTTTTGTATCTTTACGTTTAACGTGAAATATCTTTTGTAACGAAGTTTCATTTACTTGTAAAGACAATTATTAGCTCTATATATAATTGCACAGTTCATTCATAAAAGATGAGTAAAGACGACGAATATGATTACCTTTTTAAAGGTAAGTACTTTTGTTTTTTTTTCTCGAGTAAGTCGAGTTACTACTGAACAAATTTACAAATAAAAATGACCTGTCATCTGAGTTGTTAATATTTGAACATTAGCATGTTGTAATTAAATAAATAGTTTTATTATGTTTATGGAGTAATAGGAGTTCAGATGGTAATTTTCTTTTTTTAAGTAGAATATGAAAATATTAAAATGTTTTAATATTTTTTTTTAATAGTTGTCTTAATTGGAGACTCGGGGGTTGGTAAATCCAATCTTCTTTCGCGTTTCACACGTAATGAGTTCAATTTAGAGTCAAAGTCAACGATTGGTGTTGAATTTGCTACCAGAAGTATTCCAGTAGATAACAAGACCGTTAAAGCCCAAATATGGGATACTGGTAACTAATAATCTATTAAATTGTTTTTCATATTCAAATAAATTATATATTGAAATCTTCTATTAAATTTTATTTATTAGCTGGACAAGAGCGTTATCGAGCTATTACAAGCGCGTAAGTATTCCAAAACTTAATGTTTTCAATTAAGTTAAACTCGAGGATAAATAAATAATCGAATTATCTTATTGTTAATAACAACAGGTATTATCGCGGAGCAGTTGGTGCTTTACTCGTTTACGATATCGCTAAACATGTTACTTATGAAAATGTTAATCGTTGGTTAAAGGAACTAAGAGATCATGCTGATAGTAATATTGTTATTATGCTTGTTGGTAACAAAAGTGATTTAAGGCATTTGAGAGCTGTACCGACTGAAGAAGCTAAACAGTTTGCTGGTAAAGTGTATTTAATGAGCTAGTTGGTGTTTTGTAAATTTGAAATTAATCATTCATTGTGCTCTTTGATATTAGCTGAAAACAACTTGTCATTCATTGAAACTTCTGCATTGGATGCCAGTAATGTAGAACTCGCTTTTCAAAACATCTTGACTGGTAAAACTGCTAACAATCTTTATATTTATCATATAGTAGAATCAAATATATTTACATAAAAATTTTTTTTTTATTTAATAGAAATATACCGTATTGTTTCGAATAAAGCTTTGGAAAACAATACTGGAGATGTTACTAAGCCAACTGCTGGAGAAACTATTCAAGTCACTTCCATGCCTGATGAAAAGCAAACGACTGGCAAATGTTGTTAAAAAAAAAAAAAAAAATATATATATATATATATATAATAATTTTAATTTTATTACCCTATATTATAGTTTTTTTTTTATTTTATTGATGTAGTAATGTACTATTTGTTTTTTTTGCCTTTATTCTCACTTTAGCTTTAATATTAAACTTTTCGGTGAATAGAGAGGGATAAAAAAAATATTATTTATTTTATTTGTAAATTTGCCATGTGATTACATTGAGATACCCAATAACGGTTTATTTTACCTAAAATTTCCGAAACTTTAAACGCGTCAAGCTAAATGATGTTCCACTTTTGAATTTTACTAAATCCTAAACTTTAATAATACTTTGCTTTAAAATTCTTTCACAATACATAAATAAATAGGAGGGTAAATTGTATATCATATTTAAAACACATGCGAATTACTATGCCAAGAAATAAAAGGAGTGAAAGCAATGAAGAAGAATATGAATTAGAAGAAGAAACGGATCTCGAGGACGAATTATATGAAGAAAAAAGCACACCTAAAAGGAAAAGACGCGTTCTTTTTACACCTAGACGAAATAATAGAAGTAATAAAAGCGCTACTTTTAGCACTCCAAAGCGTAATAAGAGCATAAAAAGTGTTGCAGATATCACTCCAAAACGCAATAAAAGAATCACAGTTTCAACTTGTACTGAAGAAGACACTGATGAGGATATAACGCATAAATCATACCCGATCGTTACCGTGCTAATTACTCCTAAAAAGAACAAACTACCGGATTCACAAGCTTTTGAACAAATAGTTACACCACCCTCAATAAGGTAAATATTTTAAACGGTTATTTCTTTCTATCATTATATGTATATATATCTAATACATCTTTAAATAGAAAAAGATCAGGTCGTTTATCATCAAATATCAATAATCGGATTAAACCTACAAGTAAACCTTTATCAAGATATGATATTGCAAGAGAGAAATTAAGACTTGAAGAAGTTCCTGTAAATTTTCCTTGTCGTGAAAAAGAATACGGTAAAGTTTATGATAAAATTAAAGAATCAATTGATGAATTTAAAGGACGTCGTATTTTTATATCTGGTCAACCTGGCACTGGTAAAACTGCTACTGTACGACAAGTTATTAAAAATTTAAATGAAAAAGCTTTTAGAAGAGTAAGTTTGTTTATTTTTCGTTCGGAAACTTGCTATATCGGTTGAATTGATTTGTTTAATCAAAATAGGAATTGAATTCTTTTGAATTTGTTGAAATTAATGGTATGGAAGTTAAACCTCCCGAAAAAGTATATAGTGTCTTATGGGAGGGTTTAACCGGTGATCGAATTTCTTATAAAGACGCAGAATCTTTATTGAATGAAACATTTCATGATAAAGATCAACGAGTTTCAATGTTAGTAAATCTTTTTTTTTTAAAAAAAAAAATGGTATATTCTCAACATTTATTTATTAACGCGACATGTTCTATCGAATAATTTTTTTTTTGGTTGAAAAGTGTATTCATGATAGATGAATTTGACTCACTCATCACCAAAAAAAGTATTGTATTTAGTAATCTTTTGGAATGGACGGCTTTACCAAATTCTGGATTCGTCTTGATTGCTTTGACGAATGAAATTCGATTACCACACTCATTATTATCTAAAAGTCAAGAAAGCAAATTTGGTTATTATCAATATTCTATATTATTGTGAATTCCATTATATATATTAACTATTTTATTTTTAGGGCTGGAAAGATTGGATTTTGAACCGTATACTCATGAACAACTTTTTATAATTTTGAAATCTCGGCTTGAAAATATTGATATATTTGCAAAGGAAGCTGTTGAATTTACTGCAAGAAAAGTGAGCGCTATTTCACAAGATGCAAGAAATGCTCTGTTTATTTGCAGGTAATTACTTTAAACTATTCGAAATGAAACAAATATTAAGAATTAATATTCTGCCCCTCTTTATTTTAGATATGCAGTAGGAGTTCTTGAGACACAAGTAAAAAATAAATTAGTATCGGGGAATAGTCGTGTTACTATACAAATGGTTCTAGAGGCTATAAGAAAAACCAATACCCCATGGAAGAAATATATTAGTAGAAGTTCTCTACAAGTTAAAGTATTTCTTTATGCCTTATTATTATTGAAGAAAAATGGAAAATTTGAAATCGAGTTAAAGGATGTAAGTAATGGTATTCAATATATAATTTTTATAACGTAAATTTTATTGAAAATATCTTTAATATATAGGTAATAAGAAAATATAACAAGATATGTGAAATTAAAGGTATATCAAGTCCTTCACCTACTATATTAATGAATATTGCTTATGATCTCTTATCATCTTCAATGTTGGTATTAGATCCTAGTAAAGATCTTGATTCTTTAGTTGATTTTAATGGAATCGAAAGTGATGTTAGTTCAGTATTATCTAATGATTTGTTTTTTAAAGACTTGGTTGGATGGTAAACAAAGATCATTTCGAATTTTTAATTTTTTTGTTAGTATATTTTATCACGTATAATTTAATAATAAAAAAAAATTGGTCTCGGAGCTATCATGCTATTTCCTTAAATGGGAGTCGATAATATAACTTGACGTGTTAAAATTTCTATACGTCAATTGGTTTTTAAATTTGATTTTTTAAAATATAAAATAAATTAAGAAAGTAAATTGTCATATATTTGCTAAAATAAATAGAAAAAATTAAGATTCAAATCAATTCTTTATATTAAGCATGTCTAGTTGTGAAATTTATACATTGCTCTTCAGGAAAACTCCTAATCGCCAAAATTTGAAAAAATCATATGATCAAGAACCACATGATTTTATTAATTATGCAAACCAAAGGTACCATAAAAATCATTTATAATAAAAGAATGTTTTATTATCATAATATTCTACAATATTTTTATTTAAGTAAGATATGATATCAAAAAGAATCTTGAGAATCATAAAAGGAGGTAAATTAAAATAATTAAGACTTATTTTGCTGGAATATGACCAACTAATTTCACATGTACATGTATTAGTCCAAAGATTATTATAAAAATTTGAATAAATTTTATAAAATAGATGATCCAAGAATTCACATCACTTTTCATACAAATTTTTTTGTCAGAATAAATGATTAAAATATCCATTGAGGGTTAAAGGAAGAACATTAGCTGTGAGCAAGTAAGATTTTGGAATATAAAAATCTCATAAGTGTAAAAAATGGATAAAACTTTTCGAATTGTCTTTGTGAAATTGGTTTCTGATTAAGGATATTTATAAATCTGAAAATTTTGTTAAAAAATTTGTTATTTCATTTTCATCTGTGATTTCTTTATTATCATCAGATTTATTCAATAAAATCTAAGAAACCTCAAATGCAATAGCCCCAATCTTTTCATATTCTATTTGTAATTCTATTCTAAAATAAAAGATTTAATAAATATTTAAATTAACAAACAAACTAATTTTATACCAGAATCTTGATTTCATTATTAATTATTTCTAAAGCATTTATATTATCTTAAGAAGTTTCAATACAAGAAATCTGTTGTTAAATTGAAATTAAATTATGATTATTAATCTCATAATAATTTACCAATACTATTGCTTTATTCAATATGGATTACTTATTTAATATTATTTTCAGATGACAAAGTATATAAACATTCAATAGTTTCATAAGAAATAGAAGTCCTATAAATATCAAATACATAACCTAAAAAATATTTAAAACAGTGTAAATTTTTAATTAAACATAAATTTATTAGAGTAAATTTCTACTTTGATATATCAATCAATTAGTATATAAAACTAACTAAAAAACTTCCTTCTGAAACAGGACAAACCAATTTAACCACCTTCTGGTACTGAATAATCTAACAAATCTTTTTCTGAAACTAGGCAATCTGGTCTAACTTCTTCTAAATCAAAAAAATAAGGATCAACATCCAGTCAAAAGAATTTCAATAAATTCTGCTCGTTTAAATCAGAGTTAATTCTATCTCAAAATCAACCAGAAAAGAAAAAGTCAGACAAAAAGAGGAGAAGCTATTATTCCTTTCATATTATGATTCATCTTCTAACTCTGAATCTAAGTATAATAGTTCTGACGGTAATTAATCTGAAGATGATATTTCAATGAAAATAATACAACCAATCAAAGTCAACATGACCTTTTCAAATGATGTAAGGACTTACAACTATTTTTAAAAATATTGGATTTGGTGGATAATGTAAAGGCAAATTTGTGAATCTTTTTTCTTTTACAGCTAATTTCATAATTTATGGACCATTAATAATTTTTCAGTCACATTCAGTCGCAATATTTTATGATAATTTTATTATAAAATATTTTCAGTCACATTCAGTCACAATTTATTAGTGGTCAATAAATTATGAAATTAGCTGTAAAAGCAAAAACCAGGATTCTCAGGATTGGCTCGATAAATATAATAATGCATGTGAAGCGAATAGTATTTTTGATCATAAACATTTAACTTTTATACCATCTTTTCTTAAAGGATCTGCATTCACTTGATACAATAAAGCTAAATATGAAAAAGATATTCACTATTAGAATAATAATAAAGATTGACAAAGGAAACATCGTTCCTTTATATATCAATTTGTTAAATATCACAATATTACTCATTGGCAAACCCAATAAAGATTAGCTCTCTGACATTGCAAATAAAGATCAGGATAATCTGTCAAAGAATATGTTGTTGAAATAGAATCATTAATTTTAAAATTAGATCTATATCATAACACTTCAGAAGATAAGAAAAATTGAATAGTTTCTTCAAGGACTGCATTCTGAGTAGTATTTTGTAAAAAATCTGATTCAATCTGATAGATTCGGATTTAAATTTGATCCGCCAGATTCAGATTTAGATTCAGATCTGATTTGTTAGATTTGAAATAAAAAATGCCGCCCTGAAGTCGAACACAGTATTTATTATTAAAAAAATTTAATTTTTAATAATAAAATACCACCTGAAAGTCAGATACAGCATTTATTATTAAAAAAATTTAATTTTTAATAATAAAATGCCGCCCAGAATGTCAGATACAGCATTTATTAATAAAAATTTAATAAAAATTAATTTTTAATAACAAAATGCCATCTTAAAAGTTGGACACAGCATTTATTATTAAAAAAGTTAAATTTTAATAATTAAATGCTGCCCTAATAGTCAGATGCAGCATTTATTAATAAAAATTAATTTTTTATTAATTTTTAATAACAAAATGCCGTCCCGAAAGTCAGAGGCAGCATTTATTATTAAAAAATTAAAGTTTTATATTAAAATGTCGTCCCAAAAGTCAGATGTGACATTTATTATTAAAAATTTCATTTTTAATAATTTTTAATATTTAAATACCGCCCAAAAGTTTAACGCAACATTTATTAATAAAAAAATTAATTTTTATTAATTTTTTATATAAAAATGCCACCCCAAAAGTCAGACATGGTATTTATTAATAATAAAATTGATTTTATTGATATTTTATATTAAAATGCTATCCTAAAAGACGGACATAGCATTTATTAATTTTTTATTAATTTTTTATTAATTTTTAATAACAAAATGCCATTCCAAAAGTCAGACATGACATTAAAAATTTAATTTTTAATAATAAAATGCTGATCTGAATGTCAGAGACGGATTTTTGTTAAAAAACAAAATTGTTGTTTTTTTAATATTAAAACGCTGTTTTGAATGGCGAAGGCAGATTTTTGTTAAAAAAATTTTTTGATCCATCAGATACAGATACAGATTCAGATACAGATTCAGATTTGTCAGATTCAAATCAAATTGGATTCAGATTTTTCAGATTCAGATCGTATCGGATTTTGCCCAAATCTAATCTGATCTGATCTATGCAAAACACTAATTCTGAGTTTTAAACTGCTATTGTCGCTATAACATCACATGATATAGAAAAAGCTATCGATCTATTGAAGTAATCTTATTAAAAGATACTACATTATCAGTATACTCTTTGAGCAAAACATATTTAAATCAAAGTATTAAAATAGTTGAAGAGAACCCAGTTAATTTGCAACAACAAATTAAGAAGAATAATAAGAAAATACTCAAAGAATTTAAGCAATTGTTGGCCAGAACTAATACCACTTCTCAAAATAATAATAGTAAATATAATAATAACAATAATAATAATAGTTATAATTAAAGATGATTCCCATAATTATTTTTAAAATTTTTAGCTAGTTGCAACTTAAGTTGCAACACTTTGAGTTGCAATATTTTATGAATTTTTATATTAAAATAAATTTACAAGGAGTTGCAATCAAGTTGCAATTCAAGTTGTAACTTACCGAATTGCAACTTCTTAATTATAGTGCCTATCTTTAATTCTTACATATTACTTTTCCTGTAGATTCAGCAAAAATATTTACTATTTTATTTACTGATTCATGTTGATTTTGAATAATAATAGTTTTAAGATGTCATTTGTTTCTTTCAGTTAATATTTTTAGCTTTCCACTTCTTAGAGCAATACTAACAGCACCTGTTTTTTTATACTTTGCTATAATATTATGAATAGTGGTTTTTCCAAAGCCCGTTCTTTTGAAATGGCTCTTTTTGAGTCACTAGCTTCATAAAAACTGATAACCTTTTCATATTCAAAGTCCGTAAATTCTCTATTTTTAACCATTTTTATGAAAAATAAAAATAAAAAAATAAAAAAATATATATATAACGTAAATTAATTATTGATTATTATGTAGCACAAATTTTAAATTGCATAAACACATAGTAATTCATTTATTGCAGATTATTTGCAAATCACAAGGGTGGTCCTAAACTTTTTAGTCAGGAGTGTACAATCAATGAGATACAAGTGTTCTGTATTCACAATACCTATAGAAAAACTAAATTCTTTACTTTCTACCATTCATTCAGTAAATATCTTATCAGAAATTCCTACAAATGCATTGGCTCAAAGAAAAGTAACAGATGCAGTCCAAATAGCTAAAAAAAGCTTCACGAATTTGAGCAAATTTACAATATCACCAGTGATACTCAAATTCATAATGACATATATCAAAAAATAGAAAACTTGCAGAATGAAATTAAATCTAATAAAGATAAAATTACCAAGTTAAAAAGAAATGCTAAATATACTCAAAATTGCAGAGAAAAAAACTAAAACTACTTATCAAAAATCAGAAAATTTTCTATTATAATAAACCTGAAAAGCTATTATTTCTCTTCAAGCATCTGGATTTACATGACCGTATATATGATTACATAAAATTTGAATCAGCAGATGCAAAATGACGAAAAGAAGCTATTAAAATCTGGATAATAGAAAATCTACTCAAGAATCTTGAAGAAAAATATAATATCTATATGGTAAGAACTACCTTAAATAATTACTTATTACATCGTCAAGCAAATTCAATTACTGCAAAAGCATATCACCATCTGGCATGAGTTGCTGTTGCTAGAGTTTCACGTACTGAAATGCGTGAATATTTTGATAGCTACTATTGCCTTGCATCAGTAAAATATGCAAAGAAATTCGCTAGCACTTTTGCTGATGTTTCAGTTGTCATCTCTCAAGATGATAAAGCGAAAATTGGTCTTGAAGTGCCTGCAATAGGTCGCATATTCTATACATTGCAATCTATTAATGAACCTACAACCATAGCAGATCACAATTTTCCTGAAGGGTTCAGACAGAAATTAATTCCGTTAGTATATTTGATGATAAATCTAAATGAATCTAATGATAAATTGCGGATAGACCAGTTAGCAATTTTTATTCATTCTCATTGATCTTTTGGAATATCCTCACTTACAAATATGCAAGATTTGAAAAGTTTTACCTTGAATTCTCAATATGAAGGCACATTAAGAATGATAGAAAAATTTTACTGATATAGATCTTATTAGTAGATGAAGGACCAGATGAGAATCCTAGACACTTAAAAAATATAAAGGTCTATTGCTAATTTTTCAAAAAGTTTGATTTAGATTTTTAAGTATACGAATACATGCTCTAGAGCAATCAAAATATAATCTGGTTGAAAGAGGAATGGCAACATTATCTAGTAAACTTATCAGTATTACTTTACTAATTAACCATTATGGTACACATTAGAATATGCAAGGGAAAGTTATAGATCCAGAATTGGCTGCTTGAAATTTTTGCTATGCAGGAGAAGCTTTAAATAAAATCTGGTATTGTGATTTAATTTTTGGCAAGAAGATTGATACTCATTATATTGATGTACTTACGAATCCATTTGAGCATATATAATTTGAAGAAACAGAAAAGAAAAGGTTGAAGAATTAAAAAGGAGAAAAAAGAAAAACAAAAAAAATTAAAAAATACTAACAAAGAAACAATACACACCTTTTCTGAATATTTTGTACCATAGTTTTAGATCAAAACCCATTGTAATTTGTATACCTACTCTCTTGATTGAAGTCTGAATCAGGTCAGGTCAACCTGTGACCTGACCTGACCCAACCTGAAAAATTCAGATTGGGTAGACAAATTTTTAGGTCAACATCAGGTTGGGTCAAGCTTATAACCCGACCTGATAAAATTTGGGTCAACTAATCAAATTAAACGAAATAAAATATTTAAAAAAAATTTTTTTTTTGTCTATTTTTTTTTAAAACATCTTTAATTTTATTTAATATACTTTCTTTTTATATTCTAATAAAGTTGTTTGTATAATTACTTTGTAATTTATTATAATTAAAAAGTTAAATTTTAAATTGGGACATGTTGCAACAAAACCAGACAAAGTGAACATTGGTATTACCAAGAATTTTAGGGGACAAAATTTAGTCATTTGTAATGTGATTATAAATTATTAGTTTTATAATATCCCATTTAGGTAATTTCTAGCAAAATATAATTAGGAGTATAATAAAGTTTTTTGAGTAACAATCCCTCAAAATTATGTTACACATATGTTTTTGATATTTATATTAAACTTTCAAAGTCTTGTATCTCATTATTGTATTAAGCAAATATGGCCTGATTTTCTCTCCAGTTGTAATTTTTATAGTATAGATATATATTATGCAAAAAACTCAAATTTGGTCAGAGAGGTCCCTAACCACATTTTTCAGAAATCCCTCCATTTGTTATCTTAAGTGATATACAGAATTACCCCTATATAAAAATAGTTAATATGAAACTAATTTATATCAGATCTACAATAGAGCCCAAGAATTATAGTACCATTAGAAGTATTTTGAAGAAGAAATAAGGTGAAAAAATTGCTCCTTATATTTTCAAAATAAATGATACTCAAACACTGGAAACTTATCTAAGAAAAGAAAGGATTACTTATGAAATTTACCATGAAGAAAGAAAAATAATAAATATTAAGAAAAAAAAACAGAATAAAGGTGTATTATTACCTAACAAAAAGCAAAGATCTTTAAAAGAAGGAAAATAATCTTAATACAATATTGATTTATTTTTTTTATTGGTTATTACTACAAAGAAAATTTTCCTTTATGCAAACGTAATTAATGATCATCATAAAAAAAAAATCATTTGAACGAATTTTACATTCAAGAATATGTTTATAAATCTTTGTTTTTCTCTCATTGACATTAAAACAAGGTAAATAATTCCATCTTGTATTGGAATATTATAAAAACATTACCAATTCACTTAATTTTTAGATAAAAAATTCAAATAACAAATCCTTTTAATAATCATCATCATCATTAAACAATTTTTATTTTAGTTTAAAAAACAAACAAATAATCAATAAATATTTTCATCCATAATAACATTTTTTAAAAACTTGCAAAATCAATTCTATATTATAAATCAAAAAATTGATTAAATAATTGATAAAATAGAACCAAGAAAAAGCCAATTCAAAAATAAAATAAACAAACTTACTAGTGATAAACAATATTCACAAGAAATAGAAAATCTATGGTAGGATTTCAAAAAGTTATTTGACAAAAAGACTGGGTTGAATCCCGATTTTTCATTTGGTGAAATGTCTATAGAAATTCGCAGAGGGAAAGGGAATTGCTGCTTCTACAATAAAAAATTTCTATCAATGAAAAACCAATCCTAGAAGTAAAACAATAGAAGCAATTCAGGAAAGGGTCAACAAAGAAAAGAAAGAAGTGGAGAGTGAAGTTGACGAAGATAATGAAAATAAAGAAAATACAAATATTAATAATATTATTATTTATAAGAATAAAAATAGTATATAGTAATAGTGAAAGTTGAATTTTTGTCAGAGTGTCCAAAGAATAGGTAATACTCACAGTGGCTTTGGGTCTGAGTATTTTCCTCCCATGCAAGTGCTCTGACAATTCTTTAACTTATATTTTTATGAATCATTTATGTATTTTTCTATTATTAGTTGAATTATAAAATTATAATTTTCTTTTGTCATTTAATTCATTTGTCCTTAAAAAAAAATTTTTTAATTGCAAGTCATGTGTCTACTAATTTATCATTGGTCCAAATTATTTATAGAAACAATTAATTGTAACAATTACAATCTAAATTAATAAAAAGTTAATTTTAAATCTTTTTTTTTTAAACAAAATGACAACAAAAGAAGAAATTAAACAAGAATTAACAAAAGCAGAAGCAAGATTAGATGAGACAACAAAGAAGCTGGAAAAGTGGGAAAAAGTGAAGTATAAAGGAGAGAAGTTAAACGAGTTGGAGGAAGAATTATTTGTGAGAAATTTCAACGAAGCAGAGAAAAAGAGGAGGGAAGGATAGATAGATAGATTGTTGGAAGAAAAGAAGTCATTGGAGGCAGAGAAGGTAAAGTGGGGAGACCAGGTGATGAAATTGCAGGATGCATTTATAAACTTTAGAAAGGAAAAGGGTAATGAACAAATTGCGTAAAGAAAAAAAAATTTATTTTCGTTCATTCCATTTCGTTTATTTACTTAATTCATTGATCTATTCACCTTGTTTATTTTATAACTTTATATTTTTTTTCTTTGATAACTTCAATTCTTTTTTGATTCACTTATTCTCACATATCAATAAATATTTCATTCTTTTTCATTATCTAGTTGGTGAAGGTAAGTATTATATGATGTTAATTGTCTTGTTTATATTCATTCTATTTCATTTATTTATTTGATATACTGTTTACTAATTTTATTTTTTTTTCCTATTATTTTTAGCCTTTGGCTTTTCAAATAAAAGGATAAAACTTGAAGGTAAAGTTCTGGACTTATGTTTTTACATAATTTTTTTCCCTTCACATAATGATTATTCATCACTTATTTTTTTAGATAATACAACAAAATTTCTAGAAGAACTCTTGCATTCTTTTGATGAAGAAATTAATTGTAACAATCTTGAACAATTTCTTTCAAAACTATTACTAGTTAAATTGCCATCTCTTCCTAATTATGCTGAAAACTTTTCTGATAAACTTGATTTAGCATTTTCATGTCCTTTTTATGCTTCTAGATTATGTTCTATTATTGGTAATGTTATGGGCAGGTCCTTTAGAGAACAGGTTAGTGAAGAAGCACATACTTCAGATACTATCAATGATCACATTATGAATCTAATTGATCTTGTCCGAGAGTATACTCTTGGTTGTAGTAACTTGAATTGGAACCGTAACAAGGTATTTAATCCTACAACTACCACTACAGGAAAAAAGAGAATTCGACCAGATGTCACAGTCTATTATAATAGAGTGCTTATAATGATGGGTGAGTAGAAAGATGTTAGTTATCAATTGGAAGATGCAGAAAAAGATTTAGATGAATACTTTGATTTTTGGAATCCACTTGCCTTTGGTAGATTACCCTTTATCATGGCTTTTGCAGCAGCTAGCACAAAATTACAATTTATTATTATTATGCAAACAACATAGGCAATAAACCAACATGTGTAAAAATTGGTACTCTCCTAGCACTTGGAACTCAAAATCGATTATACAATTATATGGCACTTCAATATACAATCAATTTTATCTGAATTCTTCAAACTTTGGATCATCATCACTATTTAAAAATTCCAAAAGTAAAATTATTTGATATAATCCAAAGAACAAATAGTACCATCATATTACTTCCCCAAAAAATCATCAAAAAAGTAAACACAAGTTCCATTGCTGATTTAGATTTTCACAAAAAATTTTATGATAATATTTATCCACACTTAGGACAATACAAAAAACTTAATTACAGAGCTACTAGAAATTTGGTACATTTAGAATTGGCATCAGTTAGATATGAAAAAATTCCTACAAATGAGGGTGAATTGAAAATTGCCATATTTGATATACTTGAAATTGTAAAAAGACTTCATAAAATGAAAGTTGTCCACTGGGATATTCGCTGAGAAAATGTTATAAGACTTATAAATGATAGATGGATATTGATTGACTTTGAGGAAGTTGCTAAAATTGGAGAATTAAGGTATAGTAGCGACAGACTAATTGAATTGACTTAAGCATGCAGTTAAACATTATTGACTAAATAATTATTGCAATTATTGTTGAAGACTTGCATTAAATATTGCAGCTCCAGAATATATGGATGGAGAAGATTTATGCTAAACAGCAAATGATATCTGGATGGTTGGAAACCTTTTTTCTAAAGTTACTTTTTCACTTTCTTCCTCTGCCAGAAATTTTTGGAATAAATTGTTAAATCAAAATCCTTGTGATCGACTAACTGCAGATGATGCTTTGAAAGATGATTGGTTAAAAGGAATAGAAAGATAAGATATTAAAATATTTGAACTATATTTCACAGTTTATATCTGAAATAGTATTTTCTTATTTATATCAACTGATAATAATTTGAAATCATGAATAATTGCATAAGTTTTAAACAAAGGATTCTTATTCTTGAAATTATTATATTTATGTTATGCAAAAAATTTAGATTATTTCTTTCTTTTATATAACAAAGAGTATACATGGATTCAATATTATATTATTGTAGTATCCATTTATTTGTATGAATATTCTGTTGTTTTAAAATATAATAAGTGAATAATAAATGATAAGTTATATTAAATTGCATACTATTAACCCTATAAATAATATGTATAAGGAAAGTATACGGAAATAATACGTTTAAAAAACGTATAATAAACGTAGCAAAACAGTATAATAAATTCGTAAATATTTCCGTATACTAGATACTGAAAATCGTCTTTTTCCGTATGCAAAAACATA
>CAMKVN010000834.1:0-23394 GCA_946474995.1 Funneliformis geosporum
ATTACTAATAATTTTCTTAATTAAAACTTTAGAATAACTTTATTTTAATATATCATTATAAAAATTAAAAATTTTTTATATTTGATTTGATTTGATTTATATTTGATTCAATCAAATATTTGAGTTCAATTCGATTCGATCAATTTGAAAAAATCAAATCAAATTTAAATTGCTTAAATATTTGATTTGATTTGATTTTGAGGAATCCTAGATGTTACAATTCACTTTATGGACAAATCATGGAATTTTCAAAAGCTTACACTTGACTTTAATGAGTTAAAAGGCATTTATTCTGGTGAACACATAGCTGAAAAGTTAATTGATATATTAGATACATACATTTTGAACCTTCTGGTTCAATATGTTTTAAAAGAACTTAAATGTGAAATAAATCGAATCAGAAATATTATTATTAAATGTTATTCTTCTTTTCAATGATGATAAAAATTCAAAGAAATTTCAAATTTTAATGGCATTGAAAATCTGTCTCTGATTTTAAATATTTTAACTTGTTAGAATTCTATATATGAAATGATTAAATGCGCTTTAGATTTGAAAGTAGTTAGTACTTTAGTTAAAATTTAAATTATTAAAGATTTATATATAATTAATTAAAGATTTTATATAATTAGTTTTTGATAAGATTGTTTTAACTGATGAATTTTCATTCATCAGAGATATTGAGGAAATTGTAATTTTTTTAAAGCGATTTGCAAAAATTTCAACTGAAATGTATGTATTAACTTATTCTACCATAAGTTTAGTTTATCTCATATATAATCATTTAATGGATCATATTGAAAAAATAATGAAGGATAAAAAATCTTCAAAATCTTAGTTGTAGCTGCAAAGATGGCATAGAATAAACTTAGTAAATATTACAATAAAACTTCTGAATCAGTACATTATATTTTTACGATTAAATATTTTTGAAGCTAGATAGAAAATGATGATAATATATTTTATAGAAAAGCAAAAAATTTGTAAATAAATTAATTTTTATTATAAAAATTGGATAAATTATAAATTTTAAAAAATTTTTATTATTAAAATTAGATTTGTAGGTAAATTTGATAAGGCATAACTTTGATACCATTAGGTATTTTCTTGCCAATTCATCTGGGAAAGATGATTTTGCTGAAACTGAATCAGAAACTAACTCTATAACATTAAATTAATAAAGAAATGTATTTATAAATTAACAATAATAAAAATGTATAAATGAACAAAAGTTTTACTATTATCTTAGTTAACTATTTCAAACTCATTTTCAGTATAAACTCCCACTTCAACCTTTCGTTTTCATTCCTTAAACTCTGTAATAACCATGCACAAACCTTTAAAAGATTCATCATCAGCATAAAGAATATTTTTATCCAAATTATAGTTCTTTGTGAACTTGACAATGACGATTTTTCCTCCAACAGTTTCTGCCTTCCAAGTCAAATTTCTTGGTTTTTCGATAAGCTTATAAAGATATGTAAACTTGACCTCATTCTTGTCAACTTGAAATTGATTCCAATAAGAAAAGAACCTTTGTATTTTTTCAACCTCAGCCTTATCTAACTCTTTTAAGTTTTTGTAATAACTGTCTAAGGTTCAAAAAGCAAGATGTAAAGATTCAAATAAAATTGCAAGCTCTTTCAACCTTTTTTCATCATCTTCAAGATGATCCATCATGAGAATGAAATCAGTAAGTGGTTCAATTATGGGTTTCTCAAGATATACAGCTCCAAGAACACAAATTCAAAGCCTTGCAATAGCAAGAATAATAGATAAACAACAAGAGCTATTGCGAATCTTAACGGTCTGTTCGTAATAAATTAGACATGAATAAATGCATGACTTTATCAATGTGTTACAAAGAAGTCACACCTGTAATTATGCCTAATAATTTGCATATTTACACCCTTTTAGATCGAAGAATCCTACCCTCCTATATCTATCTCATTTTTGTATTCCCATAAAAATGAGACAGCTTTCTCTCCGAACACTATATTACAGTAAGTAGCATATCATCATCAATAGAACCATTAACAGTAGTAATTAGGGTTGGATCGGTAGTCCTCAGAATTAAGTTCGAGGATCGTAAGGACTGGTCCTATTAACCGGTCTAAGACCGGTCTTACCAGGACCAATCCAACCCTAGTAGCAATAGATATTAGTTGGATCCCATCAAATAATGATGTAAAGAACAGTTGGGCTGCACTTTGTTGACTATCATTTTTATTGATTTGTCCCACTATATTGCAAAATTCTAGAACCTGTGTATATTGGTTGGCCAGAACATTTAGTTCATAGTTGTGATAATTGATGAGAAGCTGACCGGAAATAGGGTGAAAAAGAGATACAGTCATACCTCTTTATAGCGAATTTTTATATAACGAATTTTTTGGACAACTATATTAAATTTACCCTCGTTATAACGAACTAGCCAATCAAATTCTTTAAAAAATTCACTATAGCTCTATAGCGAAGTTGAAGTTCAGGACATAAAATTCGTTATATCAAGGGTTGACTGTATTGGTAGTCTACTGCATTCTGAAGGTTATAAACTAAATATTTTTAGCGTATTCTCATTACATTTTTTCCATTCCCTTGAAAATGCAGGTTTTGATAGGCAATGCATTTTACATATCTCTTTAATATTTTCCTCTTTCTCTATAATGTGCAATTAATAAAAAATAATAGGATATAACCGGAAATAGACATTTCATATTATAAGCTAATTATAAAGCAACTTTTGCTTACCAGTATGATTTTTGAAAAAAATAACATTATAAAATAATCTAAATAAAAGTCAATTTCTGCTTGACTTCAATGTTATCAAGTGTTATGACACTTTCCTCATTTTCCTCAAATTTGTATTGGATATTTATTTAATTGGAAATATAAACTTATATATGTTCAATTAAATATCTTATATGTCTAAATCCAACACTACCTCAAATGAAACATTAAATTTTCATATCTCGAAGGATTTTGTTGTCAGGGGCATTAATTTTTTTTCTAATGGCATCTTTAAGATATCCAATTGTCCTGCTATTAAAATGTCGATAGGAAAGACATCTGCAAGAGGATCTCCATTAACAATATACCAAATAGTTCTAACTGCTGGAACGAATAGTGATAAAAATTAGTTAGTAAGAACACTAGTATTATTAAAGATGGAAACTATAATTAATATGTTGCAACTTTTAATGTTACAACTTACGTTGCAATTAGTTTTAACCTATATATGTTGCAACTTATAATGTTGCAACATATGTTGCAACTAATTTTAGCTTATGTTGCAACATTTTGTAAATTTGAAATCAATTGCTGTACCATCTTTAAGTATTATCATACTGTGAAAAAAATTTTATCATAAAATCTTACATTCTTCTGTGAGCTTCCGTTTTTTTTGAGCTTTAATTGTTATTAAAGCACAATTAAACATGTGTATTTATTAACAAATACAGGTGAAATATGGTTTACTGGTAAGCGCAGGTATTTGATTTCTTTATGGATCCCAAATATCTCTATTAATGAGTTTGCGTAGTGTTTATATACGTAGAGTTTCAAATTTCATATCCTACAAGCCTCCATCTTTAAGGTATCCAGTGATTGAAATTTTATGAATTTAGGCTTTTTGGATTCGTCTCGCCAAGAGGAATCCAATGGTAGTAATTCGCATTTCTAGAATTGGTGGTGGTGGTGGTGTCAGAACATTTGGTGGTGGTCGTCTTTTGTGAGTCATTTGAGAGATATTCAGAGTCCTATTACACCTTCGTAGTACTTCTTTAACCATCATCATTCAGAACGTTCTTTAAATACCTGTTGTAAGAGTACGCAAGTTGTTATTTAGTGATAAAGGAAGGTACATAGCCAGTTCCTCCTCCAAAATGAGCAGACCTTTAACAACATACAAAGTTAGGGCACCTGAACTGAAGACTTGGAGTGGATACCAAGCAAGCAAGCCCAGTAATTCTCCTAGCCAGGTCAGTGTTTGATCTGACTAGGAGTTACCTTTCTTTGAAATAAAAAAAAGCACACACCTTTTCTTTTACAGCATTGAAGTTTTCTTGATCTAAAAGTTTTCTGCTTCATTTAAATAATTCGCAATCCAAGCACAGTTTAAATCATTCCAGTTAGCAGATGAGGAAGAAATTAAGACATTGTTGTTTAGTTTCAGAAAACTACGGTATGATTTGTTTTTATGATTTTGTAAATAGGATACAAGAGCAAGAAAATTTAATATTAATTAGAAAATGAAATACTAAGTCGGATTGCAAGTCATTAAAATTTACCATTGTAACCGACGTATGATTTATTTACAGCTTGTTTCTTAAAAATATAAAGGCATCTTCGACATCAAAATAATGGACTTAAATCAGTTTAACTTTCTTAGGTACCTATTTATTTATAATATACCTGATCAGATCACGAATAACGGAAGTGCGTAGCAACATTGCTGTGCCACAAGTATGCTTACCAAAAAAAAAATATTAATAAAAAAGCAAAAGCCGATTATGACTTGCCTATTCTGGATTAATTCCTCAATCTGATCGCACTAGAATGGCATTCTATCATCTTCATAAATGTCTTTATAACACGCACTTCTTGCTTGGCATATAAAAATGTTGCAAGGTAGCTTTGCGTTACTCGAATCAATTTTTAAGCTGTTAATTTTTCTTTCTTCGCTTCGCTCCGGACTAATAATAACCAATACCATTATGATTGCCTTCGAGAGTAATGTTCAAAAATCCACACGTTAAAAAAAAATAAAAATAAAAATAAAAACTCTAAACTTTCATAAGAAAAAAACTTTTGAAAAATTAAAAAGTAACAATAAACGCGACCGTTCGGGCTCGAACTTGTGGTATATTTGAGAGAACGAGGAAATAGGTCTTACCATGGTTTTTTACTCCATTTCTGAGAAGCTATAATTAATTCATCGTTAGTGATAATTAATCAAGCTGAACGAGCTATGTCTTCGATTCTTTCTGAGCTTGATGAAAAATATAGTCAACAATAGCTTATTAATCATTATAAATCTAAAGGATTACCTATTCCCAACACTTTAAAGAAGAACATCAGCAACAAATTGATGAAGTAAATGATTGTTGAAATGTAAAATTGATTTATATTGAAAGTGATAAACAATTAATATATCAGAATATTTGAGATTGTCAGCAAATAGCATAAGAAGGATTCAACGAATGATGAACCTGACCTTAGCTCGAATTCCAGTGATGGAAATTTTAGCTTAGAATTGTTCAGAGAGGATGAAATCTTGGAGAAGATAACGAAGATGAATTTCACGAAGATGGTGTTTCTTTATCTTCAATAGCTTCAAGGATCGGAGGAAGGAAAATGGACAAACTGATTCGCTTTTCTAATATCACCACCATCACTACTATCACCAATATCACCACCACCATCACAACATTTTACATCTAAAAATGAATTATTATCAACCAATGATAATTGATTTCGTTCAACTGGATATTATACATCCACCTTAAAGATGGTACAGCAATTGATTTCAAATTTACAAAATGTTGCAACATAAGCTAAAATTAGTTGCAACATATGTTGCAACATTATAAGTTGCAACATATATAGGTTAAAACTAATTGCAATGTAAATTGCAACATTAAAAGTTGCAACATATTAATTACAGTTCTCATCTTTAATCCACCTGTTTTATATTTTTATATTTTGGATATGGAGCAATTACCTTGTAATCACCACTGGCGCATTGGTCAGTGCCAGAAAATGGTACGAAGCTTTTTCACATATTTATCAACCATGATATCTTTAATCGATTCCCAGTATATTTGATTCAATGCCCCAAAAGCCAAAATGACGTGAAAACAGATTTTTGTTTCAATTTAATAACTTGAAAAGAAGATACGGTTAAATGGGAAGAAGATGTGATTACTATTAATGTTGGTTCTCCAAAAGGGCGACTCAGAACAAGTCCTTATGTATTCCACACTTCGCAGATAGACTTCACAATCGGCATCATCACCATCACCATCACCTGATACCTCTAGAATCCCTATCACCAATGATGTACCGGGGGAGGACAAAAGTATTGTACAATTTTAATTTAGATATTTTAGTTAATTTATCATATGTAACTGAGTCATATTTTTTAGTAACATATTGGCTAGCTAATGCTTAATAAAATATTTAAATAATTGTTAAAATTAAAGTATTGCAAGGTGTAAAATCGAAAATTTAAAAACACATTATTTTTCAATTTTTCGCATGTACTAAGCTTCGCTATAGGATTTGATATTTGGCTTTTTGGATGTTTCTCTTGCAAAAGAAACCAAATAACAATTGTATAATGACACGCTATGATTTCTGAGTTACTGACCCTTTAATTATTCTATCACTTGCGTCAAATCGAACTTTGGGAATATTTTCAAATTCGATTCATTTATGTAATCGATAATCAATATGTTCCTAAAAAAATATGGCACAGTTACATATGATAAATTAACTAAAATATCTAAATCAAAACTTTTGTCCTCCCCCGGTAGCTACCACCAATATTGCCGTTGCCACTACCATCATCAAAGTTGACAAAGTTGCAACTGCCAACGTTGAAACTTATTACCTCCTAATATCGAGCATACAACCTACAAATTAAATACTAATCTGTCCCTAAGTGAAATTCGTCCAAATTCAAATGTCAAAGTAATAATTATCGTATTATCATCATGGACTGAAAGTGGATACATGAAAAGACAAAGTTTTCGTGATACGAGTGTAAAATTAATTCCTCAAAATTCAAAGGACCTTTCAATAACTTATCGCTTCGTTCTAGGTGATGTTCCATCAGCAAAATTACAATTAAACATGGGTCATAAGCTCCTTGATGAATCCAAAAGATATGGTGATATAATTATTGTACCCACATCAGATCATGATGATGATCTAAGCCATAATTTTTATAAAGGATTTGAGTGGTCCAATAAATATTACTTTGATTACATCGTGAAAACTGATAGCTCGTGAATTGGAAGAATCAGGACCCGATAAAAAATATTATTGGAGAGACTTGGATATTGGTATGTAATGCCTCAAGTTCTAATGAATTGTTTATCGTTAACCAATTGATAATTATCTTTGAAATTATTAAAAAAATTACAAAAACTAAAACGAAAAAAAAAACAACAACAAAAAAAAAAGATAGGAATTTCCACCAATTCGTAATGCAGAAAATAAATACGCAGATTTTGATTATAAACTTCCTATATTTCCACCATTTACAGCTGGAATACTTTATATCTTATCAAGTGATATAATCTCTTTGATTGTAATTGATGCACCTCATATTTTACAAGGAACGATGGTTTTTTCTTATAAAATTAAACCAATTCATGATCGACGTATTCAACAAGTTGAGGATGATTTGATCGTTAAACATTATTGACCAATTTGAGGATGATCAAAGCATGAGAATGTTATCAATCACAGAAGGATATGTGAAGGATTTAGACAAAGGTTTTGTGCGTCGTGCTATCCCTGCTGGGGAAGAGAAGATCATTTGAAGGATTCGAATTTTGATTGTGATGATACGAAAGCCATAACCTTGCTTAATCAAACATATTTGATCCTCGATAATTCGAAAGCAAATATTTGATGATCCCATAAATGTTACAATTGGAAGTAAGGAAGATGAGTGGATATTCCGAATCTTCTCTCACAAATTCTTCAGTTATTCTCAAACAAATCAGTGGTATTTATTACATTGGGTATGTTGGACGACGGACCCAACTACTTTCTCAGAACGTCATTACAAGACCATAGAATTCATTTGGATTCATACGCCTAAAGCAGTGTTGGGCAATTGGACAATTTTAGACAGTTTTGGACAGGTTTTGGACATAATTTCATATGTCCAAAACCTTGTCCAAAATATTTAAAATTATAAAATGTGTCCAAACACTTCACTGGCCTAAAGCCATCGTTTTCGTCCTCTCGACAACTTTACCACCGGATTTTTTTTCTGAATATCAAAAACAAGGCTATCAAATCCAGGTGATCAACTTCGATAAGGGATCATTATTGGAACGGCAATGGTTTCTTGGTCAGAATTCCAAGAACTTGCTACATGATTGGAGTAAATGGGAAAATAATAAATTCTTCACTGATCATCTTACTGATTATATGCGATATTTGTTGTTGTATAAATATGGAGGCATGTTTATGGATATGGACGTTCTTTAGATACGGTGCTCCTTCCGACACAAGCATTGAATTCATTGGATCGGATGTTTCAAGTGTTCCTTCGGACTATTTTTGGACGCGGACGACATGTACGTTGCACCGGAATTATGCGATTTCGAAAAGGCAGGTCAATGTTTAAAGAGGTAATGGAACGAGTTTTTACTCCAACTTATTCAACATCATGTTTTAATTGTGTTGGACATCGAGCGATAACAATGTACGTTAAGAACATCGTAAAATTCTTGAGAGACATGGATTCAACATATTGCCTAGTCGGATCCTTAATCCAAGAAATGTTGATCACGTTGACAAACTTTTAAGACCGGCTCAAGAAGGTCTTCACAGAATCGAAATTTTTCATGGAACAAGAAATTGTTTGGCAAAGTGACTGATAATCAATTGATCAAAAATGATAGTTTTATTGAATAAATTTTCCTTAAACATTCCCCACTCAACAGCTCCATTAAAAGCAGATGAAGAACCGGATTTAAAGAATTGGACATCATCATATTCATTTCTCTTGGAAGGACCAAAGAAATATCGGTTCGTATCTCCAACTGTAATACAAGAAGTGGATAAATATCCAGGATCTTTAAATGGACAATTTCAAGGGCTAAATGTAATATTCATACGTGGTAGACCTGGTACAGCAACGATAAGAGTTAAGAGTTTGAATGGAAAATTATCTTTTGATTTACTAGATGGAGATTGGAGCGAAACATCTATGACATTTCATAATAGAACTAAAAAGACGTTAACGCTATCCTGAATGCTTAGTATATCGTCCGAGTGAAATAGGTGGAAGGATAACATTAGTTTTGAAATTATATATGGAGTAGATCAAGCTGCATTAACGAAATTCCCGTTTCGCAAGATATAGATAGTACCTTTTATTTAAATTGACCGAAAAAAAAAATTTGGTATAACTTTTTTTTTCTTGTAAAAACAAAAGCCGTTGTTTAAAACCTTTTTTTTTTATTTAAAAGGTAAAATAATTATCTGTTTGCTTTTAGACAATTAAATAAATTACATATAGTAATAAAAAATTAATTTATAGCGTTAAAATATCAGAATAGTTTAGTGTAAAAGTTCAAATTCACAGAGTGGCAATCTAAAGTACATTTTTTTTATTACTTCAAATTTAGATCTGTATGTTTACATCCATACTATCCATATTTAATAATACGTTCAATCTCTCACTTTTTTTTTATTTATTTTGAAGAACTTGCAGCTCCTTGAGTAATTTTGATTTGAATCACATCAATTGTCACTATAAAAATAATAATGATAAATTAAAATAAATAATAAAATAGTTTGGATAAAAGATGAACAAGCATGATTTCCTACTTTTCAAATTATTCTGTTTAGATGTAATCGTTTGTTGCAAGGATTCGGAATTCTTCTTTACAAATTCAACTTTTTCTGTATAAAAATTTACTGCCTCATTTAAATTCTTTATTAATATGAAAATTTAATAATTAAAAAAATTTATCAAATCAAGTAAATCAAAATATTTGAATATGTAAAGTTAACCTTTTCAATGTAATAGCCAGTTCCAATATCTACTATTACTTTATCAGTATCAACCAATTCTCCTGGTACATAAAGGTATTTGTTTTGTTAAGGAAACATTTGTAATTTTGAGAATAATTCCTTTTTCAATTATAGATGTAAAAAAAAGGATATTGATTGTGTTAATGGAACAAGAATGTCTTTTCCTGTATAATAAAAAGGAAGTTGATCAGCAAAGCAATTAATTGATAACAAATAAATGGTAAAATTTTGAATCAATTACCAGCGTTTCCTCCTTTTATAGTTTCTACACTAGCTATACAATCTTGAAAACGTGATTGAACTTGTTTCAGTTGTCCGAATGACGAGGTCAAATGTGATAATTCCTAATAAAAATAATTTCTACTGAATTCATTTTTTATGCAAAAAGATAGAGGAAAAATCATAATTATTTTTTACCTCCTCTAATTGTTTCTTAACTTCAGATAATTGTGTCAAGTCCAAATCGATTAATTCAATAGTCTGTTGTTTAGGTGCAGTTGAAGTCGTCATAGTATCTTCCTTTTCAATTAAAGAAGAAGGTGGAGAAGGTATTGTAAACTGAAATGGTCGTTTATTAGGTCTTAATTTCCCCATTTTTGATATTTTTTGATCAGTGTAGTACAAAGATTTTTTTGTTACATGAACATGCATGGTCCGGATTTTAACAAATGTCAAAGTTTATCATTGGTGACGTAATAAATTAATCTTTTTATATAAATCTGTTAACGTTAACGTTAATAACATGAAAAAAATGATTTGCTCGATCAACTATCGTCAAAAACATCACAAAACATCAATTAATATAGAAACTTTGATCAAGGATTTGCAAGGTTTTTTTTTATGCGATCTTTTAATTTTTAATTTCATAAGATCCCGGTCCAATATTTCTATTTTGGCACTCAAAATAATTTTCCCTTCATACTTTTTCAGCATCATTGGGTCCGCACGACGGAGTTTTTTACCGAAGAAAAATAGCTATACATTAGATTAGGATCATCATACCAAAATGTTTGTGTTACGATTACCATAGTACTACCTATATCAACATACCTGTATTAAGGTGCACTGGTTTATTTTTTTGATTTCCTTTATTCTTTTCCTTTTCATATTTTTTACTATTAATTATGACAGACAAAGTTGATCAAAGTCATGTGACGTGCGTTTGTAAACAATCAATATCGAAACAATACTGGCAGGTTAGAGACAGAAAATAAGAATAATGTATATATTATTTAATAATGCTTTTAAAATGATGAATTACTTTATTCTTATAGGATCATCAAATTGTATGTGCAAAACGAAGATATATGTGTCCCGCATATGTTGCCTATATTAATAGTAATCCTGACGAAGGTTTATTACCACCGTTGGTTGATTCAAACTGTCCTCTTTCATTAAAAGAAATCGCAAAATTACAAGTATTGAAAAGGTATTGTCTATGTATCAATGACAAATTAGTATATTGTTAACAAAATATCGTTTCCTTTTTTTTTAGCGAAAAATTCAATCGAACGGAATGGTTGAGATTGAATAATATTCCCTTTAAACTCATAAACTATTTAACAAAAGAATGTCCAATATTTGGAAGTAAACAAGAATTAATAAACCACATCGAGAAATCTTGTCCATATTGGAAGGTAAAATGCTTAGACATACCTGATGCGAAAGTTAGAAATTCTCATAAGGAAGATAATTGTTCACTTGATACGGGATTTTCGATCCAAGGATTCATGTCTCACTCCAAAGAGTCGGTAACTAACTTGTCATTTAAAATATTTGATCCTCCTTTCAACAAAGTTTTAGTAAACTCACCTTTTACGGATTAAATTTTAGGCACTTGATCCAATAAGTCAAAGAATTCGAGTAATTTCAATGATATTTCCTTATTATTGTAAGAAATGTGATCACCATTTTCCGTCTTCGGGCTCCCATATATGTATTAAAGAAACCAATTCTATGAATATCCAAAATCAAGAGGTATTATGTCCAATTTGTATTTCAATAATCTCTGTAAATTCCTCCATAGAGATTGAAAATACATGTGTAGATTGTAATGACTGGTACTCAAATATCGGTAGAAACAATTTTTTAAAAATAAGCCAATTAGATTTCAATAATTAATATCCTAACGCTAAGAAAAGTGCTAATTTTAAGTAATATTATTTAATAAATCAATTATTAATAATATACTATATCATCTACAGCTTTTCTCTTTCCAAGAATAAAATTTGAGTTAGTTTTAATCACCAGTGGAAATGTATGTTACATAATTAATTAAATTTCCTATATTGGAAAATAACTCGAGGGTGCACAAATATGGTAGTAGGTAGTACAGTACTACTTTCCAAATTTGATCTTCCAGGGTTCATATTTAAGGATTTTTAATTATCGAATTGTTTTTTGCCTGTATGTTGATTTCACAACTTAATTATTCGATTTAAATCATACAACCTTTTTTTTCCCGCCAATATTATAAATAAAAATGTATAAAAAAGTAAAATACAACATCTCACCAACACAGACATTGAACGAATTATATTTATTTGATCCTTATTTTGATTTATTTAATATTTACACACCTTAAATACCTTTACATTTTCTTTTTTTATTATAATTATTTTTTCAAATCTTTTTTTTTTTTTTTTCTTTTTTTTTTATTCGCTTTTTTTTTTATTTACCTTTTATTATAACGTTTTTAAATAAATTAATTAATAATGTTAAAGTTTGGTCTCAGATTTTTACATGATAGAAAGAAAGAGGTAAGTTATCATACAAAGACGAGTGTGTTACAGTAATTTTCACCATTTCAAAGAACCTCTCTTTTTTTTCTCACTTTCTTTGTTCTTTTCTCCCCTCATATTAGGGAAAAAATTCGAACCAAGGAACCAAACCGGAGTTACCTGCTTTTGAGTGGCAAGTGACCAGTGATACAAGTTTTGAAGATTGTTTGCCTTCACCTACTTCCACATCGAACATTAATCCTCCCAACAATGTAATACTTTACAATACAGATGGAAATCATCCTTTGGTTAAAACTCATTCAAGATCAACAACTAATGTTGAATCTGGTAGAATAAGATTAATACAAATAATTGAAGAAGAAGAAGCGAGAACAAAATTTAGAAATTATTTAGTTTCACAATATTGTGAAGAAAATTTAGATTTTTATATGGATATTATAAAATTTCACACTCATTTTAAAAGTGAAGGTTCTTTAAACCTTCTTGAAATTATTTCTTGTGCCAATTATATATGGAATGAATATTTGGATTCTGAAACTTCCTCAAAAGCTTTAAATGTTCCTCAAGACCTTTTAAACAATTGTAAACAAAAAATCTCTAAAAAGTTATTTACCATTGATTTATTTGATAAACTTCAACAACATTGTTTTGATTTAATGTTACAAGATTCTTTACCGAAATTTACGCGTAATTCAATGGCATTTTCTTCATCGGAACCATTATTTCCCCCTAGTACCCCTTCCTCTCCTACTTTTCTTCGTCCTCCTTCTTTTGTTGGTATTAATCATAAACAACCTCCTTTAAGTTTAAGGAAATCTATTTCCTCCGGTTCACTTCGTACTAAAATGATGGCTTCATTGAAAACCGTCACTGAACCACCACATCCATTTGATATTTGTCACGCCACTGTCACACCCACCTCACTCACCTCTCCCACCTCTCCCACCTCTCCTACCTCAACCTCAACTTCTCCCACCTCTCCTACTTCCACCTCAACTACTTCCACCTCAACTTCTCCCACCTCTCCTACCTTCACCTCCACATCTCACACCTCCTTCACCTCTTCCGCCTCCACATCTCCCACATCTCCCATATCACCTACATCTCCTCTTTCGTCACAACGATCGATCATATTAACCCGTACTACATCGACCATATCCACTTCGACAACATCTTCATTTACTTCTACTTCAACCACATCATCAACACCAACAACTCCTACAACAATTTCTGCTCCATCGGTAAGAAGCAAGAGCGTTTCTAGTAACTCAGACATTATTTCAACATCTGCAGATAGTAGTAATAGAAGTTCAACCGTTTCAACGTTATCAACACCTACAACGATAGTGAATGTTCAACAAAGGGTGTCAATGGCATCAGTTGTGTCTATAACAAACATTACAAAAAGAATGTTATCACGTCGTCGTCGTAATTCGACAAGTTCAAATTCTAGCAAATTTTCTGTGACAACTCTTTCATCAGTATTTTATTTGAGTAGTATGGAGAAATTTATGGGCATGCCAGGTACATATCCTTGTACTTCGGTACCCAATAATAATACCGCCACACCAAATGAAAGTGATGAAGGAGTTTATGATTTGCCTTCATCTTCAAATGAAAGTGATGAAATAAGTACCTGGCAAAAACTTCGAAAAAACATTTCTACTCCTAATTTATCTCGTTCAATTTTAAGATCAAATGCATTTAAATTCTGATAAATTCTTGCCTCAATTAATTTTTTTTCGTACTTGAAAAATAATATTTATTAAATTTTGAAATAGAAGTATAAATTTTCAGCGAATTTCAAAAAAAAATAAAAAAATAAAAAAAAAGATTATCGAGATGGCAAATTAGAAATTTACAATAGATTCGCCTCAAAACTTTTGTTTTTTAAAAAAAAAAGACAAAACAAAAATTACCATCAATCCACTCTTTAACCAATCAATTGTAACTTCATTTTTATTATACATGCACATACCTTTATTTACTTCAACCTTTTTATTTATAAACATCATTTGTAGCTTCTTTATTTCAGATTCCTTAATGTATATTTTGTTATTTATTCAACTCCATTCACAATTAATCAAAATAAATTTTATTTTCTGAAATCTTTTCGCTTATTAACGCGATTATGTATAATTTAAATTAATATCACGTATCAATTTGACTGCGGCTCGTGTTACAAAAACCATTTTAAACTTTTTTGATGATTCGCGCATTGATCAACTAACTTTATTTCATATATATATATTATATTTGTTGCATGACCAAATAAAATATACTCACATTTTTCTGTAGATCAAAGTTTATTAATTCCGATGATCCACAAATAAAACGGTTTAGTCGCTCAAGCATTTAATACATTGCTTTCTAAAAAGGTTATATTAAAATGGAAATCCTTTTTAATTTGTGTGATGTTAAAAGAAAAAAAAATATCATTTAATAATAAATTTGTTCTGCATATTTAAATTATATCATTTATTGACTTGTAAATAAAAAAGAACGTTTAATCATTGGTCAAACAAAAAAGCATCTTATCAAATGATTCCAATTAAAGTCTAATTTCGGATTAATTGACACCACAGAAAACATTATGTAAATAATGTGCTCATTTCGCGTCAATTTAACAACAGCCGAAATAAAAAAATAATAATAAAGAACGTACTAGGATAATCATTCCCGTTATATAAGAACAATAAGAATGTAATAAAGTTGATTTTCTATCTTATCAGTCTAAATAATAGAATCTTTTGATTATTAATGTATACATTTCTCTTGTTTGGAATAATATTTTTTTAATATAATTTTTAAAAATTTAAATAATTTAAATCATTCGTTTAAATATATTAAATAAAAACCAAAAGTACTAAGATTGTAAATAAATCCTTATAAATAATTTTATCAACACAAGGTTAATTATTTTTAATTTTAATTCCATGTGATCGACAAAAATTTTAACCCCGAAGGTGATCGATCGTCATTAATTTTAACTAGAAGTTAAATATAATAAATTTTAACTATTTAACTGATCACGCGACTAATTTAGAAATCCGGAAAAAAAAGATTTTTCCGATAATCATTAAAATTTACCGGAAATGTACCGACGTCTATTAAAATTTACCAGATTATAAAAAAAAAAAAAAATTTTTAATTTGTGACACTGATACTTTATTAATATTTATGAAGAATTAAATTCTTCGTTTACATTTTTCATTCCATATTTGTAATGCTCTAGTAAAATTAAATTCAGCTAAATCATTTTCTTCCAATCCAACCATCATTAAAAAATGTAATGTTTCATTATTTAAGAAATAGTTTTTATCAAATTCTGCTTTGAAAATCCATGCTCACATTCTACTGAAGAAAATGGAATAGAATATATAATGCCTAATAATTTAATATTATTTGGAAAAGTATCATAATAAAATTCAAATAATCTTAGCATTAATGATTCAATTTTTATATTTCTAAAATTAGCATATATTATCACTTTGTACCTAAACCATTCTTCACAAATATTATTAACTCCAATAATTTGTTTCTTTCCATAAAATTCTGCTAGATGATTTAATTCTTTTTCATCATATTTTACAAGTTCTTCTTTGCTATTTGGCCAATTAGTATGATCAAATATTTTCATAGAATTAAGTAATGGTCTATCAGAAAATCTTTCTTGAATTTTTAAAGAAACAACTAATATAAAAGATGATATATCAATAATTAAATCTGTCTCATAATTTTTTATTCCACGTTAATTGATGCAGACCTGCTTCCTCATTGACGAACGAAAATAGAGAAATGCTAAATTTCATCTTATTCTGAATAAAAAGAAACTCTTGATTTGGGATGATATTGCTGAAAAAATTAACAAACATGAAAATACCAATTTTTTACTAGCGTAGACTGTTGCAAGAAGTTCAAAAATCTCAAAAAGGCTTATAAAGTAAGTAACTCTTACTTAGCTCTATGAAGAATCTGGCTGATAATATTCTTATTATCATTATTTTATTAGACAGCTGTAAAATATAAAAAGGATGGGAAAAAAGAAGTTTAATAGGAGAAGGGATCTATAAGAAGTTCTCTAGTAAATTTGGTTGAAGTCTGATTACTACACTTTTAGAAATCTGATGCTTCTCAATTATTATTGGTCGCTAGTAAACTTTATTAATATCGATATATTTTAATTTGCTAGATCTTTCATTTAAACGAGTACATAATGAGAGCGTTATGAGGTTAAATGAAGCAACCTCTTTATCACCATCTTCTGTATCATCAAGATCATAAACATCATTATCTAAAATTATCATAAATATACCTGTTCCATCAAGATCGGTAACACTATCTATTGAAACATTTGTGATCTCTAGGCCAGTCACACCTACCCTCCCTTCATTTTCACAAAGTGCTAATATCATTAATGTAACCATTAATTATGCTGGTGCTGATTCTAAAGAAATAGATTCTGATAAGCAGAATTAGGCAGTTTTTTTTATTAATATATCAATAGCAATATTTACTAATAAACCTAGCTATTTTTTTATAACTTGTAGTAGAATATAAAAGCACATGTAATATTATTAATAGATATATTTAGTAGATATATGTTTTAAAAATCAATAAAATGCTTTATTGGATAAAGTAATACAAAATAACAATATATAATACAAGTGAATTATTATACTGTATGTGTGATCACGTGAAATTTAGATCTTAGACTTAATACTAAAGTGTCCGTTTAAGTTTAGACAAAATATCTCATTACATATTTTCGGCCAAAAATAAAAGAGTATAGATTAATGAAAGTATTTCTTCTAGCAAGTTCTAGTTATTATAATTTTACAATCACGAGTAAAATGTGTTCAGAAAGTATAAAAACCCTATATTCTATCCTTTCGTAAATACATCTCAAAAAAAAAAAATACTCATAGAATTAGAAAGATCTAATAGCATAGCTTCACAGATTCCATTGACTAATGAAGAAGATTTTTTTGAATTTGATTATAGGAGTATCACTAATCACGAGAATCAAATTACCACACCAACCAATTTTCAAGCTAAATCTGTCACCTGTTCTTAGTGTATAAAACCTGATCCATTATTTGAAACTAATGGAAATAACTTAGAACCAGTCGCAAGATTGTCCTGTCTTCATAGCTTCTATCTTAAGTGTATTATTATTTCCTTAAAAAAGATATAACATGTTCTTGTTATCAACATCTTATTTATCTTGGTAATGATGATGATGCAAAGCTAAATTCTAGAGAAGATGATAATGTTAAAAAAATTTTTAAAGAGTTATCAAACAGACCACAAGATTTCAATCCATACCAGAGGTGTCAGATATGAAAACAGGAGATCCTACAACTCCTGAAATAATATTTGTCAGATTACATAATAAAATACTTTATGCTGAGAAGATTCTTAATAAAAAAACATGTGAAGTATTCCGCATGAAATATGAAATCCTTGACTTTCACTATCCTCTTAGAGAAGCATTGAAAAAGAAATTAGTCGAATTTACCTCTATTTATTCTTTTTAAACTGTACGAATATTGCTTAATGCAAAAATTAGGCAATAATTCACCTTTGAAATAACTTGCAATATCTTTAACAAGAAAAAATGATCAGCTAAAAATATTTACAATATATTTAAAACAGAAGGTTTAGGAAGAGACGAGATTAAATGAATTAGGAGAATTTTACCATTGTCTTTTGGGAAATTTACTAATAAAGAAATAAAGGTTATTTAAGAAAGAATTAGAACGAATTCTTCTTGACCAAATTGGCTTGATCAATTTGATGATTTAGAACTAAATGAACTAATGTTAACTGATTGAATAGAAGCGCTGTGTATTGTATATCTACATAGATTCTAATAAATGTTCTGCTTTATTTTTTGATGTAATAAAAAGTGTTAACCTATTATATTTACATAGATTCCAATGTGTAATCTGTTATTTTTATATGTAATATAAAATATTAGCTGAACTTATTTAATAAATAATTGGTCAGAATTTATTTTTTATTTTTGGTGTTCATGATGTTCATGATACTATTTATGGTATGATACTTATATTTATATTTTATATGACATCTGCAATATCATGTGTTCTATGATATCACTTAGAATAATTTTTTTGTAAAATACAAAAAGAGTCATCTGTATTTCACAATTATCAGATGACATTGAGCTTTGATGAATTAGTATCATATGACACTCATAGCAATATGTATATAAAGGATCACTTGACATTGAGCCTGGATGATGCAGTATCACATGACACTAGTGATACCTGACTAAAATTTTTTTTGAAAAATTGTAATTTCGTCAAAAGTTTTGTTTCTTTAATATTTTTATATGAATAAATATAAAATTATTATATTTTTTAATGTATTTTAATTCAAGGAATTTAGATCAAGTTAAATATAATTTTGACAATTAAGTAAATAATTTTGTCATTAATAAAAAACTAGTTTTGTCATTTTAGTTTTGTCAATTTCGTCATATTAAGAAAGGTAATTTTGTCAGATATCATTACATGACACTCAAAACACTATATATATAGAAGGATATTCACTATAGATCATGATATTGGGCCCTTAGAGAACAGTATCATATGTCACTCCTAATAGTATATATGTAGAAGATCACTTGATACTGAATTCTTAGAGAGCAGTATTATGGGTTAGAAATTCATTGTACATTGATTTTACGTAATGTGAATACTGTGAAACAGTCACTCCTAAATATTACGATCATCGCAAAACATGAATAAATATAATAACCAAATATCATATCTGAATTTAATAGTATAATAAGTTTGGAATAATATAAAAAAAGAAATTTAAATAAATAACTAATGAATTAAAGTTACAAAAGTACGCTTACTCTTAACCAGATATAGATTAACTGATCTTAAACATAATATAAAGATAGTCACTACTCTGATGTCTATTAATTTGCCGATCTCGATTCAGCTAAAAAAATAGACCTATATGATAATTCAATATATAATCCACTTAATAATTCTTCTAGTTAAATACCAAGATATGATAAAACTTATCATTGGTGAGGTTTTTCTTTCATATTTTCCATCACAATAATAATAACCACCATCATATTCACCATATCTATTGTATCCATTATCACACCTATCATCATCTGATTCATATAGTATCTCATCTTCAGAATCATTAGAATCGTTTTCATCGTCTGACTTAACTGATTGCGAAACAATCCTTTCATTTGTTCCTTTCACTGACTGAGGTGTGAGATTATGATCAAATTTATTATCAAAATGTACATCTCTGTAATCCTCAACTGAAATTAAGAGTTTCGTTTGCGTCTCCAATACCTCTTTAAAATCAGTAATAGAGATATCTTGTTTCTCGAGATCATCAGCAAATTTTATATTAGGTTTTTTAGTGAAGTAATCTATAATTGTTTAAATCTGAGAATTAGTGAATTTTGATATAGTATCGGCACTATATGTTTTGATATAATAAATTTTGTCCTCACCTATTTTATTGAATAAATTATCGATTCTTAAAGCTCTTTGTGTCTGCTTATATAAGGTTTTACGCTTGGTATTTGGAAGATGCTTGACAATATAATCGTATACTTATTCCTTCGCCTTTTTCTCCCTAACTTTATTGCTAACTATATATTCTTTATACATGTATTTGAATTCTCTTGCATAGAAACACCAACATAATGTTTCTTTTCTATTGGCTTTGATTACGTCTTTTTTCAGCTTCACATGTGTGTTGGTAAAGACTGATAATATTCTGTTTTAGCTGATCAATACTTGCTGAAATTTCAGTCACATATGAAGCACCTTTCGGCTGTTTTTCATCCTCTTCTATAAATGAAGTCATTTCTCAAATCAGCCTCTGCTCACTTTTTTGCTGAGAAGCCTTTACTTTTATATCTATCTGTTCACAGTTGTTTCTTCTCTTTATTGCGTTGTCTTATCCCATTACTAACGCTTTGCTTGTATATTTCGTCTAAGAAAATATCTTCTACATTAGAATTATACTGCTCAGGCTGAGCTATAATAGATTCAGATTTATTAGTATGTGGTACATCTGGTATCGGTATTTGTTTAAGCAGACAATCACTTATTTCTTCTGATACCTTCTATTCACTTACGCTTGAAAGGGTACTGAAGCTATCAGGCAGGTTATTTTGCATCTGCCTGTAATCCTGCTCTAATTTTCTAACTTTATCTCTAAGCTCAACATTTTCAGATTTGAGTTTAGAGATAGCTGACTTATTTTTCTTTAGCTCCACTATTTCAGCATTAAGTTTTCCAACCTTAGTTGTAAAATCTGCTATAATTTTATGCAACTCATCGGTTTTAGTCTCAAGCATTCGTTTCATCTCCAACTTCTCACTCTCAATCTCATTAATCTTGGCTATAAGTCTAGCATCTTCTTGCCTAGTCAAACCAAGCTCAGATTTCATTTTCATAAATATTTTTATGCATTATATCAAAATGAGCATTCAAAATAAAAAAATATCACGTGATTTTGGGTAATCTAAGAATGCTAAAATTTTGCCAAGAAAATTTACGAGAAAATGATTATTTGTTCACACATTTCAGGACCTTTATTTTTGGCATCATTAAGTAAATCTACTACTATTTCTGTAGTTGTCAGTTGGTATAATATCATAACTGATCAACAATCTAACCATCCTTTTTTACCTTACCTCATTAGAATGATGAAATCAGTTATGCGAGTATCTATTTTATTTCTATAATATTCTGCTTTGGAGACGAGTCTATCTTAACTGGATACATCACAAAATACCTTCATACTAAAGAGTTCTCTCATTAAGGAGTGATATGCCTTTTCTCTTGGATCATCACTTTGGTTTTCAAGCTTAATCAAAAGATTAATAAAGTTATCAATCCTAGGCATATTTTTTCGATTATATGATAATACTTTGTAAACTTCATCAACTACTAGACCTTGACAAATATGTTCTTGCAATTCTGTATCCGTTACTGTTATACTTTTGGGCTGAGTCTTATTGGCTGATGTTAAAGTTGCCGATGGTGTAGATTGAATATGTCTTTTATTCTTTTTACAAACCATAATCTTGACTTTAGAAGAATGAATTCAAAATCTCAAAGAAAAAAATGAAGAGACAGATGCTGTGCATGGATCAGCAAATTCTTCTGAGCTGGTGATCACTGCTCCGGACTAGTCAGAGTATAATTATCGGAGGAGTCATATTATTACTATAACTATCTTTATCCTCTGATTCAGTCTCAGAGCTAGATGACTCAGTTTCAGTGTATTCCGAATCATAATATTAACTTAGATCAAGATTTCTCATAACTTTATTATGTTTGAAAAACTTGGTTATTATAACTTCCCTATCTGAATCATTTGCGATGAAATTAGGGAATAATAATTCATAGAATGTATATAACGAAGGAGGTAATATATCAATGTCATTTCTTATACGATAAAATCTTTTCACTTCATTTTTTTCACAATATCTCGCATCCCGTTTATCAATATTGTATCCCAATCTTACTAACCAATTATTACCTAAAACCAAATCATATTCAGGCTTATCAACAACTACGAAAGTTTCTGTATCTGCAATGCATCACGTTCTACTAATAAAGGAAATTAATACGTAGTGCGCAGATTTAATGAGATAATTGTGACGCAAATTTAATCATAAAGTGGCTTAGCATCTTTTTATTAAATCTTTTTTTTTTATGTGGCAAACATCTTTTATTAAATCTTTGTAAACAATCTTTCCAAAAACAACAAAAAATGTCACTCTATACCGGTTCGGAAAATGGCAGTTTTAGCAGTATAAGTTCAACAAGAACAAGGACAAGTTCTGTCACTACTGCGTAAGTAGATACGTACAACCGTTACTTCGCTAATTTTCCGGAGATATTCTTTGGAGTAGTGATGCGACTCCAGAACGAATGTCAGATTGTATATTTTATCGAAACCTTTGGTGGGATAAGGGAGAATTTAGCGAAGGGGCAAAGTGGGAAGAAGTAACGTAAGTCTCTTTTCCTACTTGTTCGACGTTGATATTTGTTTTAGCTATAAATTGTTATTCATATATAAGATTACCTTATGTGCTTGCTACGGGCATCGCCATTGAGGAATATGAAAAACGTACAGAAGAGTTTAAAATTCACGGATGTTGGGAGTGGTCAGACGGAAAAGTCTTAATCTACGAGTTTCCTTCTATGCCACACGAAGTTGGTATCGGTGCAGTTACTAGGATATTATTGCACCAATGCGATGCCGTTGCTTTTACCAATGCTGAGATTTATAGTTTTGGTGCTACTAGTAAGTATTAATATTATAACATATTGCTCTGTTTGCGTGCATCGTATTAATTTTTATTTCTTAAAGGAACATGTGACAGAACCCGTGGAAAAGAAGCCGATGCTTCGTTTCGTCCAAAAAAACCGGCTGTAACTGCACCAAATGGGTGCGATAGAAGTGTAATTTCTGTTCTTTTTATTGGTTATGAACTTTTTAAAGCTAGTAATTTCATATACCTTTTTTTATTTAGAATCATCCTTGGCCAAATTTGGTTGTGGAAGTAGCCTATAGTGAGACATTAGATCACGTCGAAGAAGCTTTGAGATATTGGTTAAGTCCTGATCGTGCCCACGATTGTATTATTGTAAAAATCGATCCAGTTCCTCAAGGCCAAGTACCGGTTCGTATGAGGGTAAGTTATTTATACAGTGTAGCAATCATATTATTTGTATAACAATCTAAGATTTTAATTCATTGTAGGCTTGGCATTACTGTTTCTTAGCAGGTAGAGGAACGAGAAATACAGTTCCTCTTGTAAATACGGTAATGTTATACT